>WSFP011450919.1:0-19729 GCA_009831015.1 Picea engelmannii
CTTTTCATACCAAGCACGAGGTGCTTGTTTTAAACCATACAATGATTTTATCAATTTGCATACTTTATGTTATTTTCCTTTAACAGAAAAACCCTCTGGCTGCAACATATAAACATCTTCTTTTAAATCTCCATTTAAGAAGGAAATTTTTACATCCATGTGACGTATTTTCCATCCTTTTTGAGCTGGAAGAGAAAATAAGGTTCTACTAGTGCCCCATTTCGCTGTAGGAGCAAATGTTTCTATATAATCAATACCTTCTTTTTGTTCATACCCCTTTGCTACAAGTCTTGCTTTGTGCTTATCAAGAGAACCATCAACTTTATATTTACTTTTAAAAATCCACTTACTACCAATTGGTTTGATTCGAATAGGAGGATCCACCAACCTCCAAGTGCCATTTTTAATAAGAGCATCATACTCTTTTTGCATTGCAGCTTTCCATTCATTACAACTAGTGGCTTCTTCAAAAGTAGTAGGTTCATTAAGAGCAGAAAAGTTCAACTCAAATTCATCAAACCTTTTTGGCATTGTCTTGGTTCGTGTTGATTTGCATACTGATTACTGCAATGTTTGTTCAGTTTCAAGAGTGTTTGAAATAGGTTCTTTTTGACCATTATTATCCTCTGAAGACTTGATCTTCAAATCAGAAGACTACATCAACTGGGCCTCGATCATACCCTAAATCATCAAATCTTGAAAAACATTTATGTCCATCAACCGTAGAAATATCTCCAATCAAGTACGACTGTACTTGTGTATAAATTCAGCGATAAGACTGCTCCAATAATTTGGCTCTGATACCACTGTTAGATCAGCATATAAAGATAAGATTGGATTGCTTTTATTAAATGATATGATAGATTGATATATACATTGATGTGACCTTTGGATTCAACTTCCAAGGTCTCTTGGACTCCCTATGATCGTTACATGAACTTGATTGTTCATTTTCCATAAATTTCGAAACCCTAATGGATTACGTTTCCAACACACAAACCAACGCCCTCATAGAATGATGTCAAGGATGTATGCACATTGATGCATCGGTTGGAAGAAGCTTTTTATGATGTTGAGAGTCACTTTAGGAATTCACGACAACATTCGTGTCAACCTCCTATGTTGTGACATGAATAACTTCGTTATCTCAAGGAAGAGACACCTAATACTATTGTGGACGTGTTGGCACCTCAGGTTTGAATATCGTGCATGCCACAAGTTAGTAATGCATGCACACTAAAACATATGCATGGAAAGGATCAATGTGTTAGGTTTTTCACTAGCTAAGGATTCACTACACACCAAACCCATTTTTATTACACGCGGAAACCCTAGTTTTCTCTATGACCAAACCCATTTTTGTATTGCTTGCAAGAACATAAAAGAGAGTGCATTCAGTGTAAATTTGAGCATATATTTTGAGAATCATTGTAATTGATTTTGTAACAACCAAATTGATTTGTTTGATGTTATTCATGAGCTAGTAAGCTAGTTATGATTTCCACATCCCACAAAATATATAGGGGGATGTATGAGGATATGTAAAGGGTTGAGAATTTTTATTAAGGAGACTTTTTGATGCATTTTGAGTAGACTTCATCCTCTGTGCATATAATTGGACTTGAATTATGTTGAAATGCATGAATGGAATCTAAATGTTTTTTTCTTTCTATTTGATGTGTTATGGTTTCAATATGTGTCTATTTATGTTCTTGTTTATAGTAATTTTTCAATAAGTTATGAATTCATGAGTGAATGGTCATTTTTGAAAGTTTCATGTATGTGTTATCCTTTCACACCCTGCACAAGCCTAATGATCTCTATTATTCTCATGGCATTTCTGGTGAGATCATATTTGTTCTTCAACATAATATTGAATATGTCAATGCCTATGGGGTTTTGTTGGTAAAATCTTAATGAACCTTGGAACTTTAACCTCCAAATGAAAGAGAAGTCCAATACACCCCTAGGTACATTACATTCCACTGCCCTTAGAAAAGTGTTGTCCTCAATCCTTGTTGAGAGGAAGCACAACCATATACTAGGGTACCATGGATAAGTTTTGATCACAATGTTGAAGTAACCAAAATAACCAAGGTTCCATGTACAAGTACTAGCCACCATGTTGAAGTAGTCAAGTAGTCCCATAAGCTCCACTTTAAAACAAGCTCCCATGTCCAAGTGATCATTTTGACTCCCCTTTGAATATACATGAACTCAATAACTAGTTGAAAATAGTGCTCCAAATGCATTCTAAAGATCAGTGGTCAAAACCATATCTTGACTTCCCTCCATGAGGTTCTCTTCATAAGGTGGAGTAGAGTCATCAAACAGAAGAAAAAAATAATTGTTATCTGAAATTTGACATCTTCCCATATACCAATCATCACACTCACAATCCATATATTTCTTCATTATTCTCTTCATTGATGGAACAACATATGGTCCTAATAATATTGGAAGGTTTCTTTCATAATCATTAGGACATTTCCATTTTGTAGATCCATTAGGGATTGAGAACATGAATTCTGAGTGGCTATAATGAAAAAGATAGTGATCGAAAGCACACCATATAATATACCAAATAAAACCTATGAAAATATTCTATAAAATAAAGATGGTTTGATGAACATATGAGAAACCCGTGAAAATATATGTTATTTATAGTATACCGTCCCTAATAAAAAAAACCTTGAAACAATTGATTTCAAATGAGTTATATATTGACCTCCTAAATCTTGATTGAGACAATTAATTCATTGCAATCAGTTTTTTTACCAAGAGGATCTCATATCTACAATTGGTTTTGGAAAAAAATTGACCATATTTTATAGAAATTGATCAAAGTTTCCCAAACCTTTTTTTTTGTTTGCTAGTTTGTCTGTAACCTACGGGACTAGCCTGTGGTTGAGAAACTGCAACTGAGGCACATCTAAGCCATCAAAATCAATCAGGGATCACACTCGGCCTGAGCCATACCAACGCTTAACATGGCTGTATTTTTTCTCTTTGCATGTTCTGAACCTGTGACTTTAACCTCACAGAGTACCTTAACAACACACTATGTCACCGGCTTTCCTACACCTCGGGGACGTCCCAAACCTCTTTTTTCATTCCTTTGAAAATATGCAAAATGAAGGCCATTATTTATTTATTAGTAGATGAGGACCATGTTGGTATACCTAGTAGAGATGATATGGAGAGGTATGATATGGAGAGGTATGTGGAGTTATGGAAAGTTATAGGCACTACAAAAAATCAGAAGATATGTTGTTTTATTGACACCCATTGTTGAACAATATAGTGGCTAGCTAATCATTAATTCAGAAATTATAAGTGAAAATGAAGTTGTGAGAATACATTGTATTATCCTACATTAGGAGAAGGAGAGATGGGTTACTTTTGATAGGATTTGGTAAAGAAATTTGCTTTTTATCTAATAGAAACCAAGGAACTGTTAGTGGTTCCTTATATTTAGAGTAAGATTGATCAATAAATAGTTGATCCACAATTTTATTTGTAAAAACTAAAAATGCAGCAATAACAAGAATGGTACATAAGAATATAAAATGATACAAAAATAAAAATATGTAAAGAATGAAAAAAGAACATTGGAAGTGAGAAGTAAATGACCATTCATTGTATTTTAGCAAGAAGACAAACTTTTTATTAGATTGGGTGAATTTGTTTTACAACAAAAACAATAAGAGAATTGCTACTTTATTTCTGATTGACAAGTGTTGTTTCACTTTCTATTTAGTTAATTGCATAACAGAAAAATCATTCTAATTCTTTATTAGGAACTTTGTTGCTCAGATGGACTGGTGAGGGTAGTTTACAATAGAAAAAACTATGGGCACCCTCTTTGGTATCCCAATTACTCCTTGTTTAGATTCATAAGCGTCCGTGTTTACGCCAAAAAGTGAGGGAAAGGACGATCTAATGTTGTTGGAGACATCCACATAGGCTGGGTAGGTGTTTGGACCTTGTGTCCCACAAGTTAGGAAGCATAGTGTTGTTAGTGAGTGTTTCAAGTATGAGAGTCTAGAATCTTATCTGTGAGTAGAGGAAGATGAAAATCCAGTATATTATCCATTGGATCATGTACCCTTTAACGGTTTCCTCAAGGAATGGTGGCTCAAACAACTCGATATTATTGACATTGAGAACTTTTTAGATGCCATCCTGTGGTGGAAATTCTAGTAGACATTCAATCTTACCAATTATTTCGATCATGATGTATGGACCATAGTGCAAAGGGTAGAGCTTATGATATTTTCCTCGTAAGTGATGCTTGTCGAGTGATATCCATACTCAATCGTGAGGCTAAAAAACAAATTGGCTACATCGTTTATGGTTCCTCTACTTGGCGTTCTCTTGTGTTGCTTGCAATGCCTCTACTACTTGGGAATATTGTTGTGAAATGTTTTGGATAAAAAAATTTAGTGATTGTTTATCTTTTTGTTGTTGTGCATACCCCGAGGATGTAAGAGTGAGTGGTAACTCTAAGGGAGCATCTGGCTGAAATCCCAAAAAACCTCAAAGGGTGAGAAGCCTATGGAGGAGTGAGTGGCCCTATTATAACTTTGTTGAATGACATCCAAATAAGAGTCCCAATACTTGTTTTTGGAAAAAGAGGGTTTCAAAGAGAGTGGATGCTAGTGGAGTTGACAACCTGTGTTTGTCCATCAATTTGGGAGTGAAATGTGATGGAGCAACATAGTTGGAATCCGAGCGAAGACCATAGAGTATGTGAGAATGTACTAAGGAAGCATGAGTCATGATCTGAAATGATACTACAAGGTAAGTCGAAATGGGGTCACACATGATGGAAAAAGAGGTTGGTAATTTGCGCTATAGTTGTAGTTTTTTGATAGGGAAGGAACAAAGACATCTTTGAAAATCGACAAACTACGATCCAAATAGCATAATACTTGTGAAATGTGTTAGGGAGACCACTCATAAATTCCATGGAAATGGATTCCCATGGACGAGAAGGAATTGGTATAGGTTGGTAGAGACCATGGAAATGATTAGATGGATTATTTTTGTGAATAGAGGGAGAAGTACAAATGAATATTTCCACCTGTTTGGATAATGTTGTCCAGTAGAAATGGCATTGGAGATTGAGGATGCTTTTGGCTATGCCAAAATGTGCGTTGCAAGAAAAGGCATGTTCTTCATGGATTAGAATGAGACAGTCTTTAGCCTGCGACATGCATAACTGATTGAGTTTGTAGAGCCACCCTACATAGATGGTGTAGTCAAGAAATGGAGTATGGTTGACGAATGTAGTTTGTTGCAAAGCATGCTACACTTCTCTGAAACATGGATCTATATCATACATGTCCTTTTGTGCATCATATGTATCACATCGCACTTCTAAAATACGCATAACCTTCATTGGGGGATGACTTAACAAGTATTCCATCTTATTGGAGGTCCCCTTATTATATTTAATAACCATGTGAAATTGTTGAAGATACTTTTCCCACTTTAAATGGTGTTGTTCCTGCATCATACTTTGGGAATTGATGAATATCAATGGATGGTGGTTGGTATGGAGGATGGTATCTTTACCTAGAATGTAGTGGTTCCATTTCTTGAGTGCTTGTAACAAGCTATAAAATTCATTGTCATATGTTTTGTAGTTGACTTTGGCTTCTATAAAAGTCTCGGAGTAATATGCTACCAAATGGCCTCCCTGTTTAGGTACAACCCCAATGGCGAATTTAGAGGCATCTGTCTCAATCTCAAAGGGATGATTCATATATGGAAATCTTAGAACAAGGGCTGAACACAATGTTATATTCAATTTCATAAAATTAGTCTCACCCTCCGAAGTCCATAAAATTTTTTCTTGATGTGACAAATGATGCATAGGTCGAGCCAGCTATTGTGAGAAGTAGGAGAAAATTTTTCTATATAAATTGATTCCCAAAATGAAACTTTTGAGATCATGCATGTTGGAGGGTACTTTCCATTTCTCCAAAGTCTTCACCCTTGAGGGATTCGAACACACACTTTGGGTATCCACTATGAATCCCAAGTACTAGACAAGTCTGTCTAAATAAAGACTTCTTTTATTTTTCCTACAACTTATGCTCATGCAACAATTCAAGCACTCTTCACCCATATTTCCAATGGTCTTTCCAAGAGTTACTGAAGATCAAAATGTCATCCAAATAAATAATGACAAACTTACATAGGTGTGGTTTCAATATGTCATTAATGAGGCTCGTGAATGTGGTTGGTGCATTTGTCAACCTAAATGGCATTCCCATCCACTCAAAAATCCAAAATTTGGTCGAGAACATTGTCTTCCATGTGTCATTTTTTTTCATGTGCACTTGATGATACCTGGTTTTGAAGTCCATCTTAGTGAAGAAGCAAGCCCCTTGTAGGTGGTCCAACAGATCCTCAATCTGATGAAGGGAATATTAGTTTTTGAAAGTGGATTTATGGAGGGAACGATAGTGAGTTACTAGGCATCACTCATAAGTTTCTTTATTTGGGATGATAAAGGAAGGGGATGCATAGAGTAATGATAAAGGCTTTATGTTTTCAGATTCCAGAAGATGGCCAATTTGGTGTTCAATTTCAGAAGCTTCTTCAGGTGTGAGGCGATAGGAAGGGGTGTTGGGTAAGGATGTGACTAGTATAAGGTCAATTGAATGTTCAATAAAGTGAGACGTGGGTAATCCTGTGGGTTGTATTAAAACATCGAAAAATTCATTGGCCAATGGGAGAATGTTCGAAGATGCAAGAGTGGAAAAATTATTGTGTTTAATAGGGAATACTAACACAAGGAGATGAATTTATAATTATTTATTTTCCAAAAACTAATAGAATGGTTTTAGGAGCAGATGATGCGAGAACATAGGTGTGCCCATCTATTTTCAGATGATATTGGTGGGATTTGGCACGGTATACAGTGTGTCAGGCTTATTGGTTAGGGAGGCCGAGTAATAAGTCTTCACAATCTAGAGAGGAGACATCACATGTTGGAACTCTATGTTACTGCAGAATAAATATCTCTTGGAGAGCCATTGTTAAATTCTGAGTTGGAGTTGTGGTCGTGGATGTAGAATGCTCTGTGTAGTGCTCTTTTTCATTCACTACGGATGTCTATATGTCATTGGATGTTGCTTTGAGAATGATTTTACTCTTGAGAAAATTGAGAAGGCACCTGGTACCCTTAGGAGGGCATACTAGAAGTCCTTAGAAGGACTTCTATCTTTGAGAAAAAAAAATTGTTGAATGGCCTCTCTTCTTAATTATGTGGCTGATTGGCTTGGATGTAGGCTCTTATACTAATTGATCCACAATTTTATCTGTAAAAACTAAAAATGCAACAACAACAAGACTAGTAAACAAGAATATAAAACATCACACAAATACAAGTACGTAGAGAATAAAAGAAGAAAACTAGAAGTGAGAAATAAATGGGCATTTATTTTCTTTCAAGAAGAATACACCATTTTTATGAGATTGGGAGAATTTTGTTTACATCAACAACAAGAGACTTGCTACTTTATTTCTGACTCACAAGTGATGTTTCACTTTCGATTTAGCTAATTGCCTAACAGAAAAACCATTATAATTCTTTATTAGGAAGTTCCCTTCTCAGCTCGACTCGTGAGGGTGTTTACAATAGAAATACCTATGGGTTACCTCTGTCGTGGCCCAATAGTGCTTGGGAAGCTTGATGACTTTTAAGGACATCACAAGTGGTTTAGTCTAAAATAGGAAAGGCTTGTGAATTTTGGGTGTTGAGGGCAAGTGAGAGGTCTTGAGATAGTAGGAGGGTTGTGAGGATTAGGAAAATTTCTAGCATTAGGCTTTCTTGATGGATGAAAGATGGTCAAAGGAAATTACTTTCAAACAAGACAACTTCAAAAATGATAAAAAAACAATGTTTGAAAATGATTGTTCAACAATGTGTGAAAATGAAAAAAAAAATGTTTGAAAAGTATATGAATTTTTTTTAGTCCTAGATTATTTTTGAAGAATAAGGAAAAAAGATTAAACCACAAATATTTTTTTAAAACTTTGTAAAAAAAATTTAATTACACCTTCTACGTTATTATCATACTAAAATTTAAACTATTATATAATAATAGTATTCAATATTAATAAAACTCCAAGATCACTAACGTTAATCTATTATTTTTTTTGAGTTGTATAGAGTATGTAGATTCCCCATTTCTATCTTAAAGAAACAAATCAGCACCGCCATCAAAATCTCAAGTATAAATCAAATCTCTTAAAATTCAATTCATTGTGTTGCATCAAATAACAAAGACAAAGGAGATTATGTATATAAAGTTAATAAATAAATATTTCTTCTATTCATTTATAGTGCACTCGCCTCGGGGAATGAGAATTCTGAAAAAACAAAGTAACAGATTCGTTACTCATAGAATGGAAATTGCGAAAAAGAAAACTAGTCTTTTCATCAGAGTGATAGATATTACAAATAAAGAGAGTCGAGACTAGTTTTCAAACAAAAGTCACGTTGATAAGTACACACAAGCAAATACATATTCCATATGAATAGAATAACAATAGCTGCTATATTTTTAAAAATTTTTAATTACTTGCATCCCAAGAATTAAAGATTAAGGTTACGATGAAAACAATATGTTAAAAAAACAAGAAAACACATTATAAACATAAACATATAATTAGAAAAAAAAGATAAAATAGTTCATATAAATTGGAAATATAATTGTATTAAAATACTTATCATATTTTTTTAAAGTTGCATCTTAAGAATTAAGAAAAAAGAAAAAAACACTATATAAAATGAAAAAAAAACACACTATAAACATATATATATATAATTAAAAGAAAAGATAAAATAATTCATACAAATTAGAAAATAAAATAAAATAGTTTATACAAATTATTTGCAATGTTGTCTATAACTAGAAGAAAAGATAAAATAATTCATACAAATTACAATAATTACTCCTAAAGGTGTATATCTATTGGAGATGGGCACAATTAATAATCTTTTAATCTTAAATTATAATCTTGTGGCTACACATTGAAGATGTCTATATATTCTTACTTGTCCTCCAAAATCAATGAGTCAGATTTATTGTTGATAGCTTTCCTTGCATTTATTCAGTTAAACTGTTTACTTTTTAACATTTACCTAATCATATTAAGAAATTACTGTAACATCATATTATTGCCAGGTTTAAATAATTAACTTTTAAGACTACCACATTTAACAGGCACTCCTTCAACTTCATTATCAGAAATTACACATATCACATAGACAAGCCATATTTCCATGCTATCACAAATTTAATCAACTGTCTGCTCGTTTCCTCTACCTGAGATTTCCTTAACTGTCTGTCAGTTTCACTACCTCAATTGTCCAGTTTCACTACCTCAGTTGTCCACGCATTTCATTTCCCAAGATCTGATACATTAAGCCATACATAAATGTCTTTGTTTTCGTGAGCACCGGTTTCAATTTCGGTTCAAACCCTAGAGCTACCGAAAGTATTATTCTTCATCCCTATGTCAGTGCTGTACAAATTAGATAAAATAGTTCATACAAATTAAAAATATAATTAAAAAAAAAAAATTATTTAGTTCACACAAATTATTTGCAATGATGTCTATAATATATGTCTCTGTATATCAAATTTTATAATCGCTCTGTGGTGCATCACTAGACCCATTTCGAACCGTATCTATGGATAGTTGCGCTGCCCTTTGGATTGTGCTATCTGTGGATCACTACTGAATCACAGCATTCTGGATTGTGCTATCCGTGGATCACTGCTGAAACGCTGCACTCTAGATCGTGGATCGTTGCTAAACCCTAGATCATCGTTGCTAAACCCTTGATCATTGCAGACTTCCTCCTACACAATGTTGAACCCTAGATTGTTGCAGGTGTTTCGTAAGCACTTGATTCACATTATAAGTTGAATGAATTCATCTTAATTTAATGATCTCCTGCAATTCATTTCATTTTTAAATGCATGGTTCATAGATATATAGTTAGCTTATTTTAAATGCATGGTTAATATATTTGATCTATCATGCATTTCATTTTTGGCATACAATTATTTTCCTCTAATTTATAACGTTTTTGGCATACAATTCCTTTCATCTAATTTACAACTATCATCCATTTACTTTCTCTTTAATTTTGCATTTTATTTCTATTTAATTTACTCGTACATTTTGTTTTTATTTAATTTAGTTTATAACTTTCATGCTTTTACTTTTTGCTCAATCCCTCATAATAAAAAAAAATCGCCCGTGCATTTTTTTAGTCTCTAATAATTTAAAAAACCTCAACTTGACGACTTGCATTTTCTTTATGTTCAGTCAGCTCATTTCGTTTATGTACACTCAATGAAAGTAAAAAGAAAAAACCTGTATTCATTCCTTGAAAATAAACAAATCTCCAATTGTATTTTCTTTCTATTCACTTGTCCCAAAAAAATCTCCAATTGTTTTTTTTTTTTTTATTTACTAGGTCAGAATTAAAATTTCTTAATAAAAAAAATCCTACCTCTTCATGCAAGGCCAAAGCTCTATCTTTGAGCCACATCCCATTCTATTTTCAATTTTTTTTTTCTAAGAACTTATAATATCTATCTATTTATATCAATCACTTTTTATTTTATAATATAATTATGCTAAATAATTTTTAAATAAATTAAAAATGACTTTCCAAATAATTAAACCATAAAATAGATTCTAAAATTCTCACAACCACTTTGGACAGCTTTGAACATGAGTAAAATTCTCACAACCACTTTGAACGGCTTTAGACATAAGTAGTGAATTTTCTAGTGTGCCTATAAAAGAGAAGCAAACTATCCTATTACATATAAAGAATATGGAAGTCCAATCGGAGTGCAGAAAAGAGACCAAAAGTGCACAGAGTCAGATAAAATAATTTGCAATAAAATGCATGACCACATATTAAAACAAATACAGCATTCCTAAAGGCACGTTCCCTAAATAACCATACAAGACTATAATCAAGATTATTTCAAATAAAATCTTCTTTGTATATAAAGACATCTCGTGATGATACGAAAAAGCATCCCTAGATAAACCATAGAAGACCATAATCAAGATTATTTTAAACAAAATCTTCTTTGTATATAAAGACATCTCGTGATGATACGAAAAAGCATAAGAAAATAAGAAAATGAATACCTCAAGCAAGTTTATAAATTGCATCAAAGTTTCTCCATTATATCTCCAAAGGAGAAATAGGCCAAGTTCGACTTAGAATGTTGTATCTTTGATCAACTATACCACGAAACTGAATGTCACAAATATAAGGAGTAACCTGTAAATATCATATCACTCTTTAACTAGCTGACATGAGTTTTTCCTATTAAAGATTGATGGGATTTATGTGTGCACACAGAGTAGTACAAGAGCGTGAACAAGTAAAAAAATTCAATAGTACAAGAGAATGAAGAAGTGAAACATTCAATGTCTTTCAAGATGTTGAGTTGCACTGAGTTAATAACCCTAGCTAGCATTTAAAATATTCATAAAAAACGTTTCCATATTGTTTCCATGAGCTCACACACAATGAAACACTAAATAGGTTTTAGTCAATTGATTCCCAACCACTCCATGAGCTCACACATAGTGAAACACGAGATGGAGTTTAATAAATTGATTCCCAACCACAAAGCATTGATGTGGAGTTGTCCAAACAAGGGCATAGTACATGTTACATGTGCGAGACATATATATATATATATATATATATACCCACAACGTACACAGATTATACATATGGTGAATTTATTATATTTAAAATGCACATGCATCACAACGTTGTCCTTCTAAGCACACCCACCGACTATTGTTTACTACACAGTTTCAGTGTCGCATTCCACAATATAATAAACTTATCATGCACATCTACACATTCTTACTTAATGTGCAGGATGGTCACGACGAAATTCCAAATTCGGCCAATTTGCAGTTCAAATTTAGTCTTAAGTGTAAATCAACTCATGGAAGGCTCAGTGTTGAAAGAGGAGCTTTGCAACGTCTTGTTGACCTTTGGCCCATACAAGTTTGGTGTTGAACCAATAGCTCTAATACCAATTTGTAACATCCCCATCCACCGTGGTTGGGCCATGCTAATCCATAATATGTTCTGACATTACTCTGATACCAATTTGTAATGTCCCCCAACCACCCTAGGTCACCCAACTTCAACCTCTTATCCCTGAGACAAACAAACTATAACATCCCCAACATACTACTGATCAATCTATGTAGATTCTACTCTACACAAAAGTCCATGGATTATTACTTGAAGTAACACACTCATCCCAAACTTGAGTAGTTCCACTCAAAGTATAATAACAGAAGCAACATTATCCTTTTAAACCACATTAAGTAGTGTAAGTAACTCAAACAACTACACACCATAGTATTGATCCCACAACACAATCGTGTGCACAACCACTTCCTTGAAGGAACACATGAAAATTCAGTCTCATGTGCACACAGGTTACTTTCTTCTACACCAAACAACCCAATCCTCCTATTGAAGACTCATAACCAAAAATAGAAGTTTAACTTAGCAAACAAAGCTACCATCAACTAACATACTCATGCACAACTACAAATATAGGCTATAAGTAACATATTTACATGTACAAGCGACATTAAACATAATAACCACAATTACTTATATGTGACTACATACAAGAATTAATCCATATCAATAATAGACAAATCTGCACATAGTAAACAAGACAATCACATAAGAACACTTATCTTTTATGAAAGTCACCGACTGTGCACATAAATCGGACGTTCCTTCCATCCATAGACTTTGTTGCTTATAAAATTCCAACAACAGGTCACCCCCAATTTGAGGCTTAACTCCACAAGGTAAAAAGGGTTCCTAACAACAAGTTATTGTCTGAAAGTCAACATAACTACTTAGTCGAAGGTGCTCGCTATTGCAAATATCCCACAGTCCCTCAATCCCCACACACTTCTCACACCCAAGGAAGTGTGCCCCTTCTTTGCTCAACAGTCCTTCGGCTTCTCCATTACCCTTCCTAGGGTTACCGACAATAGGTCGGACATGAAGTCTCTGAGCCATTCTACTAATGCTCAATGCATGAGGGAAAATCTCTCAGCAAAACTCTTACTTGGTGAGTATGCTCATGGGTCTGAGAACCACTTCACAAAAACCAATCTCTCACCGAGGGAGATTACTCGGTCTGTCAACTCAACTCCTCTACAATACAATTCTGGTTAGAAACCCTCAACTCCTTACAATATTATCTCTATAGATAAGGTAATAATTGGATTTTCCATATAATCTCATGCCTTTCTTCTCATGAGAATTTGCTACTTCCATTCTCTTCAAATAATGGATAATCTCTCCCAAAATACACCAATTCCAAAAATACATATTGCATGCCTTCCTCTTGACACTTGCACCTTCAAAAGTATCTTTAAGCCACTTGGTGACCCATTCCCTTGTTGGATTACTAAGAGAGGCGGTGAATCAGTAATAGAGCAATTTAATCATTTTTAACCATATAATTTAAGTGTTATACCAATGAAGCATTATCATCCAATAACTGCAGATTAAATTAGCAATGAATAAATGAATAAACATACACATAAACAGTACACCAGTGTTTTACGTGGAAACCCAAATTGGGAGAAAAACTATGGAATGTTTTTTCTTATATGTCTTGAAGAATTACATTCATTAGAACCACCAACTTCCATTGTTTTCCAGCTGCAACTCGAAGGAGTCTCCAACCCCTAGTTTCTCAGGCTACAACCTGAGGGAAGCTCCAACTTCTCAATTCTCTAGCTACAACCATAAGGAGGCTACAACCCCATATGTTCTTCAGCTACAATGAGAAGATGGCTACAACCACCTGTCATTGCCTCGTCCTTCCACCTTGAAGTAGAAGTAGAATGATGGAACCATTGTCAACCTGTTACTATGAGATATATCATTGTAAACCTGTACTAAGAAATCTAAACCATGCATTAACAATGCATCAAATTGTACCTCATCCTGCAATCAACCTATACCATAAACAAGTGCATCAACCATGCACCAACCTGTACCAAATAACCTGTAATCATCTTGTACCATAAACAAGTGCATACAACCATGTACCAAGTATGTACCAATCATGTGTCAACTACTCATCAGCTATGACTCATCAATATGTACCAACATCATTAGCTATACACCTCATGTATGTGCCAACTCATCAACTACTTGTCTGAACTATGTACTCAACATGTACCTCAACCAAAATTCTTGATCAATTTCATCATCCAAATCTGATTTGTAGCTCTATAATAGACCTGGTGTATATGATCACATTCCTACAAACCTTCCTGAACTTCAACAACAAGAGACTAGCATTTTCATCAAACTTTTCTTTAGCCTCACATGCCTTGTTTTGGATTAGTGAACAACCCTAAATTGAAGTAATAATAAATTTGTACCTGTAATGTATAAAGATATGAAACTAATACACAATTTTCTTCAGTGTGTTTTATGTAATTCCTCCGGGTGTCACTACTTGGAACCTCTCAGAAAAGGAGTTATAGCACAAATGGCATACCTTGCTAAATTCTGGATTATTCTAGAGCGTGCTCCGCACTGAATATATGTTGAATTGATATGAAACCCTTACACAACATACTATAGAATGCACCCTAACCAACACATTTGGTTTCAATGAATTGGGATCTGTTGTGAATAAAGTATGATGTTTTTACCCGAAACGCCTAACTTTGACTAGTTTTAGGACTAGCCACAAACCCTATTTTCCACGGAGTGTAACTCCAAAAATACAATGACCCACAAGTTGAATTTCTTAGAAAATATACTTGGATATGTTTTCTCAATGGAATAGAAATTTCATGATATGAATCATTATAGAAAAAAAATTATAGTGAAAATGGTGAGATGACCTGCAAATAACATACCTTAGAAAGCACCATCAAAAGATTTTATCCTTCCTTTCATTTCGGATTTCTTTTCTTCACCTTCCCTCATAATTTCGGATTCGATATCCTTGGTTACCTCAAACACCTATATATATTCAATATGCTCAAGTGTGTTTAAAATTAGATAACCTCTACTCTTATTTACACTCTCCAAGTAGCTTCCTTAAAAACATCTTCTAGGTCACTTGGCCCCACTTTCCTTATTTCATGGTTAACCCACTTCTAATTTCTCCATTAAATTTATTATTGAAATAATTTATTTTGTATTCAATTTGAATTATAATACACTCATTACTTCAATTTATTATATACCTTTGAAAATCTCTTAAACCACTTTGACTACTTTGACCTTTTGGGGTTTCTAGATGACAAATGAGGGTCCTCCAACTTTGTAAGGCCATAACTTTCAAACCGTGAGGAGTTATGTGATGTTCCATATACCACCATAAATTGAATGACATGTAATATCCATATAGAATAGTATTATCTGAAAATATATCATAACTCATACCATTATCCATCAAACAAACTTGGGTCCATTACCCAAACTTGGGGTCTCCAACTTCTCATGGTCATAACTCTCTAACTGTGAGGAGTTATGTGATGTTCCACATACCAACGAAAATGGAATGACAGGTACTACTCATATAGGATAGTTTAGCTGACGAATCCATTGTCCTTCGTATCATTATTCCACAATTAAGCATGGGTTGTCTTACTCTGCAAAGCGTCTTCCCATGAGGGCTTTCACCATAAGGGGACCACTTTGGAGTTCATCCATATTTACTTCTTATCAACCATGACAAGACAATAATGAGTCATATTTACATAAAAAAATATTGGGTCCATTACCCAAACCTTTGTGTTGTGGGCCTTTCTTCAATGGTTGATATCAATGACAACCAACCTTAATCAACAATCTCGTCCTTTGGCATTGATGGAAACACTCTGATGCAATAATTAAATCATATCACTCATGCTCCCTCTGGAACCATGCCTATTTCCTGTGTATCTGATAAATTTTCCTCTATCATCTGCATCTGATATATCTTCTCCCCCTGGTACCATGTCTCTGTCCTCTGCATCTAATAAATCTCTCTGCCTTTGTCATCAATGGAAAAGGTATATTTCCATCTGGGGCTTCTCCTCCTGACTGAACTACCCTCTTATGGTGCTTCCTCATGTACATCTAAGACATATAAGATAAGAATTCAAAAAAATTCATTTTGGAGTAGAAATAACTCCAAGTATTTGGCGAAGATATTCAAAGGCTTCCCGTGGAATTGGTTTTGTAAAGATGTCTGTCACTTGTTTTTTTTTTCCCACATACTCAACTCTGATGTTCTTTTCTACAACCTATTCCGATAGAAAGTGATACCTGATTGGAATGTGCTTCGTCTTGGAGTGCATCACTAGGTTTTTTGAGATACTGATGACACTTTTATTATCACAATATATTGGAATGGGCTCATCATAATCAACTTGTATATTTGTCAAAGTTTGTTTCATCCAAAGAACCTATGTACAACATGTTGTTGCTGCAATATACTTTGCCTCGACTGTAGATAGAGATATTGATGATTGTTTCTTCCTTAACAATGATACCAAACACTCACCTAAGTATAAAATTTCTCCACTGGTTCTTCATCAATCATTAATACAACCTGTCCAATCTGCATCTGTGTAGGAAATAAGTGATAGATCTTTTCCTTTTGTATATGATAATCCAAACTCTTATGTTCCTTTGAGATATCTAAAAATCCTCTTTACTGCTAATACATGTAATTCCTTTGGTGTTGCTTGAAATCATGCCACTTGTCCAACTACTCATTACATCTGGTCTGGATGTTTTCACATATAGTAGGTTGCCAATAATTGACCTGTATTACTTCGGATCTGTAGAGTTCAAATCATCATCTTTGTTCAACTTACAACTGGTTTGCATGGGATTGATAACTGGTTTGTAATCTTCCATTCTGAACCTCTTTAGCATTTCTCTGATATAATTGGTTTGAGAAATAAACATGCCTTGGTTGCTTTGACATATCTAAAGTCCCAGAAAGAAAGATAGTTCTCCAAGTAACGAAATTTCAAATTCATTTTGCATGTCTTTTGCAAATTCCTGGCTTAACATGTCATCACCACTACCAAAAATAATATCATCAACATAAGATTCAATTAATAAAATATTACCTTGACTTACCTTGATGTAGAGATTGTTGTCTACACTTCCTTTTTTGAACCCTGCTTGCTGCAGATACGTATCCAATCTAGAGTACCATGCTCTAGGAGCCTATTTTTTACCATATGAGGCCTTCTTTAATTTACATACATAGTATGTGTTCTCTGACAACTGAAATCTTTCTGGTTGTTCAATGTCAACTTCTTCTTCAAGTTCCCCATTAAGAAAAGATGATTTTATGTCCATCTGATATACTTTAACATTTTTGGAGCATGCATAAGCTAAAAGTAAATGGATTGCTTCCATTCTGGAAATTGGGACAAATGTCTCTTCAAAGGAAATTTCTTCAATCTGTGCATACCCTTTAAATACTAATATAGATTTGTTCCTTGTAACATATCCATCTTCATTCAATTTATTCTTGATAACCCATTTTGTGTCGATCACATTCTTATTGTTTAGTCTTGGAACCAATTCCCAAGTGTCATTTTTCTCTATTTGATCCAATTCTTCATCCATGTACTTATTCTAAAATTCATCCTTGTTGGCTTATTCAAAATAGTTTGGGTCAATTGTAGATAAGAGTGCTAGGTGTGTTTGTTTTGGTGAACGGTTTTTTCTTCTAATCTCAACTCCTGCATCTTTGTTTCCTATAATCTAATCTGAAGGATGATTCTTCTGTACTCATTTTCTATGTGTATTTGGAGATACTTTATGAACTTTCTCTTATTCTTCTGTCAGATTCTCTTCATCTTTATCTTCCTCTTCTATTTATTTTTCATCTTCTTCTTAGAAAATTGGTTCCATTGATTTGTTTTCTTCTTCTTTTGATTTTGGTCTGCTTGTTTCATCAATTGTTATGTTGATGATTTCCACAACTTTGTTCAATCTTAGATTGTAACACTTGTATGCTTTATTTTTACTTGAGTAACCAACAAGTATTCCTTTGTCCACACGAGAATCAAACTTTCTCATTCTTCCATCTTTTCTTTTGATGTAGCATTTTCTTCCAAAAACTCTAAAGTGCTTCACATTTGTTGGTATTCTTTTCCATAGCTCATAGGGAGTTTTATCAGTGTTGTTTCTGAGCATTAATTTGTTTTGAATGTGAACTCTTGTATGCATTGTCTGTGTCCAAAATATATCTGTCAATTTGGAATCCATTAGCATTGTTCGAGCCATTTCTTGCATTGTCTTGTTCTTTCTTTCAACAACTCCATTCTATTGAGGTGTCCTAGCAACGGAGAATTTCCTTTTTATTCCATGACTGCTACAGTATTCCATATGTTTCTTTGAAGTGAACTTTATTTCATTATCAGATCTCAAACATTTTATTCTTGAGTCCTCATTTTCAACCATTTCCTTGTAGATCTTTAATTTTTCAAAAGCTTCTGACTTGTTCTTGAGAAAGCAAACTGCAATCATTCTTGTATAATCATCAACTAATAGCATAACGTATTTTTCACCTTTTAAGCCCTTTGTTGTAGTTGGTCCAACTAGATCAGTGTGCACAATTTCCAGTGGTCTTGTTGTTGAATATTCTTTTGATTTGAATCTTGTCTTTGTTTGCTTTCCTTGTTGACAATACTTGCATAAAGTGTTGGTTGGTTTCGTGATCTGGTGCATTTCTCTGACTGCTTCTCTTTTGTTGACTTTGACAAGGTTATCAAAATGCATGTGACCCATTATTCTATGCCATAGCCAACTTTCATCTTCCTTCCCTAGACAACACTTTTCATTTCCAATTTCACTTAACACATATATGTTGTTTGAAGTTCTTGTAGCTGTACCGACCAATTTCCCTGAACCTTCTTTTCTTATCTCACACTTTTCTGAATCGAAAGTATGTTTATGACCTTGGTCACACATTTGAATCAGACTCAAAATATTATATTTCATATCTTCTACCAATAGAATATTTTGTGCCTTTTCATTCTTGTTCCCAATTCAGTCTGTGCCTTCTCCAATGATTTTGGATGAATTATCATTTCCGAAGGAGTCTGGTCCATTTTTTTTCTTTTCGTAATGTAAGAAATTTATCTTTATCACATGTCATGTGTTTTTAACATCCACTGTCAACAACCAACCGTGTTTCTTCTGCTTAGCTTGTAGAGCGACGATGCATTCTTCATTGTTATATTGATCTTTCTTTCTTATCCATGTCATTTTCGGTGGTTCTTGTCTATGATTGTTGTTATTCTGTTGAGGTTCTTTAGGAGGGATTTTCATTCTGCAATCCTTGTCCATGTGTCCAAAATTGTTACATTTGTAACATTCCACTTCAGTGCTCAAAGATTCAAACCTATTGTAACTTCTTCTTTGTGTGTCACTAGGTCTCCTTGAGTAATCCCTTTGTGTATAACTCTCAAAGTTGTTACTGTTCCTATTGTTAGCTCTGCAATTCACAACTTTATGTCCAAAATTATTAAATGCATAACATAAACCAAAAAATATATTTTGATACCTGGGAGTTGAAGATTTTATGAAAGGCGGTGCTCTTATGAATCCTTCTTCTTCTTGAGGCGT
>WSFP011450929.1:0-19728 GCA_009831015.1 Picea engelmannii
ATCGAAATTTTTCAGATCCTCATAAGTCCAAGAGAACACATCTTTAAATTATTTAAATAGTTTAATAAATGTTGAATTTTCTTGTTGTGTACACCCTGTGCCTAGATTAATGTTCTAGGGATCATCACATGTTCCTAAATTTACTATTTCATATTACAACGAGGAACTATTTGTTTTAAAGTTAACCAGTCCCTTAAATTTACTATTTCCAATCTAATGACAGATTTAGGGATTGAAATTACCACATGATATCAACTCTCAGTTGAATGTGGACCAAATATTATCATAAAATCATTGAGATTCTCGTCGTGAGTGTTTTCATTAATCTCAACACCTTGGAAAGTAAATTCCATATGCAATAAGTTTATGATATGTTGATTTTCATCAAACACCCACAAATTAGTGATGTTATCTGGATTTGAGGTCCTGAATATCAATTCAACAGAAAAAAATTACGAGAGAAAACTTCAGTAGGCAATAATTTTGGTGCTACATTTGCCAATAAATTTGCTTCAGAATTACTAGATCTAGGAATAGAACTTATATTAAAAGTAATAAATTTATGAATCAAGTTCCATACCTCGGTTTGGTATTTTTTAAGATGAGAAGATACACAGTTAATGGAATTTTTTACCTGCTTGACCACAATTTTAGAATCACCAAATACAACTAAACATTGGACGTCCAGGTCGATAGCTTTCTTGAGTCCCTACAAGAGAGCTTCATATTCTGCTATATTATTTGTGCAATCCAATTCTAATTTGCAAGCAATGAATTTCTTGTTACCTTTAGGATCTATCAATAGAAAACCAACACCGGATCCTTCACGTGATTTAGAAATATCAAAGTACAAAGAACAAATTTCATCATTTTCATGACTATCTACAATATTTACAGCATGATTAGAGGTCATTACTTGAGTGAAAACTAATATTTCAGATTTTCGATTTAGGTATGCAACTGTAGATATTTCAGAAACAAAATTACCAAAGAAAGTGTTTATACCTTGATTTTCTAATGCTTTCTCACTTGGAACAAAACGGTTGTTTGAATCGTTCAAATCTGTAATAGTGTATTTTAAATAATGTTCCCTATTGAGCCTAAGTTTATTATTCTCACCATCAAGAGGAAACCATAGGTGAGACCAATCTATAGAAAAATAACCATTAAGTTATTGAGACCAATCCCTACTTAGGAACATGCCATACACCTCTAGAATATATTCTATCACTATGTCGATTACTTGATGTAATTTTGGATTGGATGACAACTTGATCAAAACATCGTTAATCTCCCCAACCACTGTAACATTAGTTCTATCAAGCTGAATGATTTTGATATCAGATGGTTTAACTTCAGCATTGATTTTTTGACAAACTGACAGAGGCATCAAATTTGATGAAACCCTAGAGTCCACCATACAATTATGCACATTTTTGTTAAATATTTTGAATGTTAATAGAAAAGGTGGCACGTTAGACCTCTTATGTGGTGTGAAACAAGGATTCAAAGGTTACTGATTTTTATTTGCTACTTCCGAGGATATTTTATCAAGGTTTTCTACACTTTTATCTAGAGCATCCTTCTTCTTATTGTTGTTTTCAATTACACTTTTATCTGGAGAATCCTTCTTCTTATTGTTGTTTTCAATTACACTTTTGTCTAGTGTTGGCGTAGGTCAATTTTTGGAAACATTGAAGAATTTTTTAAGGAATTAAAGCAACATCATAAAATAGAGTAGCATGCCAGGAATAAAGGAAAAGTGGCGCTGAAAAAAGAGGAAAAAGCAGGGCCAAGGAAAGAAGTTGCAAAGTGGAAAAACTGTTGCGGAGCAGTTAGAAAGTGGAAAAGCACCGACTTGGAGCAATGATTGGATCGAGGACCAACTGAGATTAAGTCAAGGAGAAAGTGGACAAACCTAATCCACTTAGGGTTAGGGTTTTTGTAAGGGCTTTGTCCTAGTTTTGTATAAGTAGAATTTATTAGGACAATGAGAGGGTTGTACTTTTTGTTGTTGGTGGTGGTGTTAGTTGTTGTCCTTTTGGGTATACATATGTATCATTGAGATTGTACTAGGTATTTTTGGGTTGAGTAGAAGATATTACTGAGAGATTTTAGCGATCTATGGAGATCAAATGTAATGGAGAAAGAATTGTACAGTGCGCAACACTGGATTTGCAGAGAATATGAATAAAGATCCCAAGAGACAAATCTTTGTGGACGTAGCCCCAAGGGGGGTGAACCATAATATATCTATGTTTTATGTGACTGTATGTAGTTTCTATGAGTGTATTATTTTTAATGCGTTTTTATGATGAATTTGTTATATGGTAAAGGAATGAACACTACGCAGTAAGAATAAGCTAATGGAATCTGTAGAATATCTCTAAATACATGAATGTTATAGCTAGTGTTTAGATCAGAATATTTTGTTATAGTAGATAAATGATTGTCATTGAACACATGCAGTTATGATGGTTGATGAAGTCCTATTAGAATAGTTGTGACAGTGGTATGGAGTGACATATAATGAGGGTTTGAAGGTTAGCAAGGATTCAGTTAAATGCCTCCAAGAGAAACACATCCCATCCCTGAGATGTAGACATATGAGTCCTATAGCCACCCATAGAAGCCATCTCGGGTGAGATTTTGTAGTGCACTATGTGCGTTTTGTTTCCTTCTGGTATCCAGAAGGGCCGATAGTAGAAGGGTTTATTGGTAAGATTGTAGTTAGAACCTGGGTCAGCCCATACTAAACCCAACAATGGTTCTGTTGCAGGTTGGAACTCATAAGAGTATATCAGGAGGGATGTATCACATAGTATAGTGTGATGGATTAAGAAAGGGGATGTTTGTAGGTTGGAACCCCACAAAGGCAGAGATTGAGAAATGGTTGACAGTGCAAGAACTAGAGTTTTCACATAAAGATAATAGAAACTCTAGGTTTAAGCCAAGACAATATTTGGAGAGATACGTATTCAATGAAATACACCACAGTTTATTTAGTGATTTTCCCATGCTATTACAGGAGTGGATAACATGGTTGAAATATACCCATATGAAAATAGAGTTAGATCAATGGGGTGGATAGAAGAAATTATCATGTAGTTGAAAAGTGTAAATAACAAATTCACATGCGCGGTAGATTTCTGGCCAGACAACATTGTAGTGGGGTATATAATTGAGTTTATAGTAGATACATAAAAATATTACAGTGTAGAAGAGAACAAGTTTCTTAAGGGCCCAATGGGAAGGTACATCAAATCTTTTTACACTTAGATAAAGATATTATTGCATGATAAAGGGGTATTAACTATGGAATCAGACAACTAAACTACCCTACGTGCATGGGGGAGTTAGGGGAAACCTAAGGAGGGTTTGAGATGGATTGGAAAATGTATAGAGAAGAGTGCATTAACAAGAAATATCCCATTATGATGGATCAAGAGGAGATCCAGGAATTCTTCAGAAAGTAGGGACGACATGCAGTGGAAGACCCTACCAGTATAAGCTCAATAAGAAGAAAAGAGTAGTAGACGAGAGGGAAGGCTTGGAGAGTGATGAAGAAGAGGTAGAGGATATCCATTCTATGGATCACATTGAATAAATACTATGTTCCACATATGAAAAAAATACTATAGGAGAGAGATCTAATGAGGAAGAAAATACCCATGTCCAGATCCGAATAATGTATATCCTATAACCCCTTGTACGATTAACACATCACCAAAGAAAGAGTTTTTTAGAGAATCAGATCAGACTAGAAGTGAGGGTACAAGTGGAAGTACTAGTAGCAGTATAAGTGGTGGTACAAGTGGAAGTACTAGTAGCAACACCAATGGGAGCTCAATTCCAAACAATAGTGCACAGATAGTAGTACCGCGCAGAGTAGGTACAACACATTCAACTATGGTTTCATGGGGATGGATCAAAATACCTAGATAAGTATCTATTCATGTGTGAGAGAATGTGGGAAGTGAAAAGAGTCACTGACAAGGCAACAAAAGTAGCACAGTTAGTAATAAATTTAAGAAATTGCGCACTAGATTGGTATATGAGTCTACTAGTAAAAAATCCACAAGGTGCATCGGGAATAGTAACAGAGATCAAGCAGGCACTAATCAGGGATTTTCAGAGACCAAAATCAGAGTATCAGTTTATGAATGAGATGATTGAGGTTAGAAAAAAACCAGGAGAATTTGTATGGGACATCGATCATAAGTTCAAGACATTGAAAGGTAAACTGAAGTATCCCATTTCTGACATGCAACATAGATAATTATTTATAAATTCTTTGTTACCACATTTCAAATATCCATCGAGACAACAAAAATTTTAAAACCAGGAAAAGGAACTACAAGAAGCCATGTAGTTAGAGGAGAATCAATATAAGTAGACATACACAACCATAGATGAGTTGAAATAAGATCTTAAGAACTTTATAGTGCAATTGAACCAGAACAAGAGTAGGGAGAAAAGAGAATAAGCGTGGTTTACCTTGTGCATATCAGAGGGACATCACAAGAACAATTTTCCGGCATTTGCGTAGTACCTGGGAGTAGGGATGCCAAACCATTTTCCTATAGGAGGGGCTTGGTGTGAAATATTCAAGACACATGGGAATGATCTTTATCACTACCTTATGATGAAGAAGTACAAGACATAATCAAAGATTACTTTCTGTAAATTTTGTAAATCAGTGGACCATGAAGACAAAAATTGTATAACTCTGGAGTTAATGAAGGAAAGAACCTCATATGCATATAGGATGTAGTATAAGTTGATGGTAGGACAAACTATGCCATAGTTTGTAAATGCACAACAATTTCAAGTGGTGCCACAATTTCAGCAACCCCCACAGTATAATTAGTCACCACAGTATCATCAAAAGAACATGGATCCACAAGAGAAAAGAGGAGTATTCAGAGGAAGAGGAATAGGAGGAATGGGTAGAGGTAGAGGGCCTATTATATTCCATAATTGTCAACAAAAATGACACAATGCCAAAGAGTGTCCTCAACCAACAACAACATGTATGTACTGTCGCACAACAAATCACGTGACAAAAGAGTGCCAAAATTTAATGGCAAAGAGCCAGGAGAAGACAAATATAAATAACCAAAATGTTCAATGGATTGTTGTATAAATAAGGGATCCTGGGAGGAACATCAATATAGTGACTAGAGTAAGAGTGAATATAGGATAAGATGCATATGATCAAAATAAGGGATCTCGGTGTTGGATACAGAAGAACACTCAGCCACAACAACAGTTTGATGCAAAGAAGGAGAAGGAAAATTTCAAGGAATAAAAGAAGGAGTTCCTAAAGGAGAATGAAGCATCCACATAAAACACGAAGTAGAGGTATGATACTCCTATTTTTGATATGCCTCAGTCTTTGGATCATACTTACAAAGAAGAGAAAATAGAGAAAGTAAGTAACTTGAAGAATTTCTTGGAATCTTTATTTAAATTACTCAATGATAAGAATGCCATGGATTTTTTTAAAAATATGCTTGAGAAATATAGCATAGAAGAAGGGGTAGTAACAAAACCTAAGAATATTAATGGAGTCCATAGAAAGAAAAGAACTAGCATAGAGTTCATATTGAATGCAAATATATGAGACTTTGATATGGAAAATGTTATCCTAGACTGAGGATCAAATGCCAATTTTTTTCCAAAGAAGACTTGGTAAGAAATGGGAGAACCTACACCAGGGTATTCCAATATCCAATTGAAGTTATACAACTAGTAGAGAGTGATTTCCATAGGTGGATTGAAGAATACAACAGTCGATTTAGATGGTGTGTGCATCACAACATATTTTGAAGTAATGGATATGGTGGATGAGTCTATACCATTTCCAAAACTATTGGGAATTGATTGGGCCTTTGACAATCAGGAAATAATTAACTTGAAGACTAGAAATATGATATTTGAAGTTGGGAAATTTAGGGTAGTAGCACCTTTAGATTCCTCATATTGCAAAAGATATGTAGAACTTGTGCCTGATAGAGTTCTAGAGGATGATGTCAACAAGTTGTATATGACTACTGTGCGAGAGGAAGACTATGTGAATCCAACTGCAGATGGAGTACTTAGTTGGATGAGTATCAATTCCGATATGTCAAATTCATTTACCGGAGTAGAAAAATTGCAACAAATATTGCATGAAGTCTCTACTAGGAGGTGCGCCAGAGTTACACGCGTAGTAAGATGGGTTGGGATACAAGTATGACAATTTCCAACATTTACTGAAGAGGAAAATTTAGAAAACTTCATGATAGAGTTTGAATCAGAGGTTTTGGATAGTCATATATTACTAGTGTTGGATATAGCACCAAGGGACACACTTGCACGATGGTGGGGTGTGCATAAGGAGGTAATCCAGGAATGGTATTAGTGTAAGCAATTGATGCGCATAAAATTTGGTAGGAGTCAACATGATAGACCCTTACAAAAGTATGATGGAAGAGGGAACCCAAGACATCATATAAATGATTGTGTCACTAACTGGAGATTGGTACCACTGGGGGACTGGATGCATTATTTTTTTCATACATTGGAAGGAATACTTAGAAATTGGTATAAGGAGCAGAAACTAAGCAGATAAAATGTGAGTTGGGATGTAGTGCAACAAAACTTAAGAACTTTGCATTTGAAAGTGAGAATACATGGGTGGATGTGGCATTACAGAGGATGAAAAGGAAGATATTTGAAGAATATGGGGTAGATACATTGAAAATGGATAGTGACTATAGAAAATAAACACTTGAATAATTAGTTTACTATTATCATGTTGCAGAGGATGGAGAATTATAAGACAACCCACGTTAAATACAAATAATAGAAGGGGAAGGAGAAAGAGGGTTAGAAGGACCTCAGTTACAGTTGGAATAATTTACTCCACCAATCATGGGGATTAAGAAGGTCAATATTAGGGCTGAAGAGAAACCCAATATAGCCAGTATTGGAGACTAATGGGATTGTGAGACAATGGAAAAGATAACGAATTTACTATGTGAATACCTTGACTTATTCCCAGCCACATTTTTAGAGATGAAATGTGTTCGTTACTATTTATCTGTCAAAGTTCATATCCTTATCTTGAGTGACCTAGGGTTCATGTCTGTTCAGGTTTCCAACAAAGCCTCTAAAACTATCGACCCTCCCAATGACCCAAAAGGTAACGTAGTACATGGAGTGCACTGCGTAGTCTCACCCGAGATAGTATTAATGGGTGACTGCAATACTCAAATGCTTGCAATCCAAGATTGAGTGGAGATCTGTTAGTGTGCGTTGTGGATTCTACTTATATTATTAGCAATACTATGTGAGTCATTGATCTTAGTTATCTTGTTGTTCTTTATGCATGCATATAATTTAAAGAGATATAACTATTCATCAAGAATACATATAATACTGTAACCATTAATAACAAATATATAACCAATAATCATTCAACACAACACATAAAGTACCGTGGTTCACCCCCTCCCGGGCTACGTCCACAAAGATTTGGATCTAAGGCTCTTTTATTATAGATTTGTCATGCATGGTTACAGGCACACTATAGATCTGTTCATACATTCATCAAATAGACTTTATGACCTATACGATGCTAACTAGATCACACCATGATCCTCAAACTGTGATCTAACCCTTAAAGTCATGTCTCTTTTCCCTCCCATAGCTCAACAAATTAGGTATCATATCATACTTATGTCATAGACCTGTTACTCTATCTCATGTGAGTAACTCATACAACCATCTAAGATACCAAACCCCCAAAACAATAACCACAACTCCTTAGACCTTCTAGGTGTCTATTTATACCTATTCTTGGCTCATCAACCATTACATTATCTTACCAAAACTCTAATCTACTTAGGTCTTCTTTCATGCTGGCCTTGTGCACGTTTCTCCTCTACATGCACACTTTCTTTTGTTTCTTTCATGTCAGTTGTATTTCTTTCCCTTCTTCTTTCATGCACACCTCACACTCTTTTCTTCCAATTGTCTCTCCCCCACGTTGTGCTTTTTCCCCAAAATGGCCTTGTGCCCAACAGGCCCCCAACACTGACATTGTAACTTGTCTCGAGTCACTGGTTGACTTATTCCACTATCACTGCTTGCCTCATGTGTCGAACACTACATGATACAATGCGACATACATCTATGTTATGCGTTGTCATTGTTGTTGAGCCTGACTACTCTTATTGGTCATACTGGTGACCACCTACTCTGTGATGAGAGACTGTACTAGTTCTTTTCCTTCAGACCCAATCTGTTCAAGTTTTTTCTTAGCTACGTCACTCTCCATGAACAGTTGCTCTGCCTTTTATTATAGGGGCTCCAACAACGCTTGTCTCGTTGTCTTCGGTGTTTACAACGCTTTCTCTTCTAGCTACAGATCCTTTAGTTCTATGGCGGTCTTGATCTTCTATGGTAGTGAAACTATTTTCTTTCATTACTTCACTTCTGCCATTGTTGCATGGATTTTGGCTTCCTTCTCTTGCATCTCCTAGAGCCTCCCATCCTCTAGTAGGTGAGTCCAGAGTTGCACACTCTTCTCTAACAATGCCATGACTGTCTCAATACTTTGGTTGATTCCCTCCACATCTATTATCATATCATGTTCCCTCTACGCTCTAACTTATGGGGGAGTTGTGGGTGTGACACACTCCTCCATATCTTTGATCCTCTCCTTGTACTTTTGGATATTCTTTTCTATCCTACGCAACTTCTCCCATGATGACCCTACCTCATTGTTGGTGCTTTCAGGAATTGTTTGAAACAACATATGGATTTGCTGCTCCATCTCCTCCACTTCCTACTTTGCTTTCTCTTTCTGCTGTGCCTCAAGGTTGACGACCTCCTTCAGTGAGATAGCCTCTATCTGGGATATCTAAATGTTTGTGGTGTCCACTCTTGCTTTGGACCGAGTCTCCTACGCAACGCTCATCTGAATTTTGTACAACAATTTTGTGGGAATCTTGGACAACACCACCTCCAGTGTCTCGATGTCTTTTAGAGGTTTCTATGTCATTTCTTCATCAATTAATATCATCTCCAGTGTGATGATGAAATTGGCACTTGGTTGTGCTGCAAGTTATACAGTCTCTGGCACTAGCACTCCTTCCTTATCCTGTATCGGTGTTTCTCTTGGTGCCTATGTTGCCCCGATTCTTAACTGCTCCAACACAATTTTTACCTCTTGCACTTGATCAACGATTGAATCCCTTTTCTTCTCTACATTCTCCCATAATTCGTCCAATCGCTTCTTGACTATTGTTGCCACCAGTTCCATGTCATCCGATGTTAGTAAAATATGGCTATGTGGTTTGTGGGATTTTGTCTTCTTTCGGCTTCCATTAGTGTGCTCCCCTGGTTGCTTCTCTTGGGTAGTCGATGGCTCAAGACTAGGAGGTCTATGGGTATCCCTCACAGTAGTTGTCCCTATTTCTCCATCCTCAAGAATCTCCTAGGTTCTCATCCCTTGTTCTTCCTCCTCAGGGATTTCATGTGTCCTTGCACCTGTTTCTTTTGCCTCAGGAATCTCCTGGGTTCTTGTGTCTATCTCTTCTTCTCACACTTCTCCCACTGAGTGTATGGGTGGTTGTTTTTTGTGCAGTGGAACCTATGTAGGCCCTTTTGGTGGCCTATTCTATGTGCGTGACTTCTTATTGTCTGGGGTGCTTCCCCCTTCTTGGCCTTGGGCATTCCTCTTCTTGGTTACTGCCCCATTGGTGCATGTTTGGTGCGTTGGGTTTGGTCTGTCCTACATCTGAGGTCATGTTCTTTACACCTTGGTTGGAATCTGGGGTACCTTCCATTCTTCAGGCCACTCCTGGACCTCCCTTTAGATTTCCTCCTACGTGACGCAATAGTTAAGTTGTAGCCCTTCCTTGGATTTGTCGCGCTTGTCTTGCATCCATAAGTTGTGGCACGTTGCACTAAAGTTGAAAACCTATCCAAACTCTTGGACTGTCTCTGGTGTAATGCACCATGTATCTGCAATTAGCTCCTGCATCTCCTTGAAATAGTGTGCAAATGTGTCCATGTTTATATTCTTTCTCTTCGAGTGTGTGTTGTTGTGTAATGATGTGTAGCAAGTTGTGCCAAACTTTCCTGGTCTCTCCAAATATGTATTGTAGACTGATTCTTTCCAACCCACAAGGCCAATGAGGATGAGTAACCACGAGTAGTGGAACTCAGGGCCCCAATCCTATGTATCTTTTCAATCCTACAAGAATGAATTAAGGAGGTATGGGGCCTAGATCATCGAGATCCCCTTTTCACACTGCGCGATGATGACAACCACACCAACCAGTACTTTCTCCTTTCGACACTTGCGCATTAGTTTTCACCCAAGTAGCTTGGTAGAAAATTGTGTCGCAGGATCATTAATGTCGTTGATCTTGATTCCCCTTTTGCCTCGCTCTATGCCATACTTAGCCTTGATATCATTTGAGATGTCCTTGGCTCATGTTTTTTCCTCTAAGTACTTCTCCAAATTTTCTCCATCTGCGGGTAGCCCTATGATTCCTACGATGAGTTCCAAATTGATGGGAACCGACCTATCCATCCACAAAATTCCCCCATGGATGCATGCAAGAAATTGCTTGACATGGGCATTGCCATGTTTTCCACTTCCAAAGTGTGGGGCATCCAATAGATTCATGATGCCAATATTATATAACCCCAGGATCCACTGCACTGGCTCGATCAGTGGCATGCCTGATGAGCCTTCTCCCCTACTCTCTAAGTAGTCCTGCAAGGCCAAGTCTGGGAACTTAGTGAAATCAGTCATGTCATGGTCGAAGTATTTAATGACAGTGACTCCTCCAACCATGTCATCATCCACTTGCACTCTTCTCGAGATTTTTGGAAAAATCAAGGTCCCTTTTTCCTGTAGTTGTGACCCTCCATGCATGTTTCTCTCAGCCTGGCCCTTCCGTTTGGCTAGTGAGGATGAGGCCCCTACCTATGGTACACCTTCGTGTACTATGACCTATTCTACCTCTGGTTCATGGCTCTATGGAACTGAACCGATGGATTAATCCATCTGTTGTTTCCTTTCCCCCCTTGAGTTATCGAACTCAGTTCTCTCGGGGTCCTCCTCCACTGGCTCGACCTCCTGTGCTGGGTTTTGTTCCTCTTCAACTATCACCAGGCTTGTTTCATACTCCAGTGTGTGGAGTTCATCGACATCCACTACTATAGGTGTCACTTGATATATTGCATCTATCACATGTGTTAGCACTAGAAGTCACCTTTGGATTGTTGTAGAGGTAAGCATAGTACCCATAAGTTTATATGTCACAATGAATAATTTTAGGGGAGTTCTAATGGATGAAGTCTCAGGATTATATCGCTTTGGCTCAGGAAACTGGGTTGGTGTGCATATACAAATGAGGTCTTGATCTAACTTTAGTCAGTAAGTTTTCATAGTGGTGAGTAGGAGGAAGACCATGAGGAGAAATGGTGAAGGCTTTCTATGGATATCTGGTCTTCTATCATCCTACAGAGGAAAAGTGTCAGATATAAGATCCTCTTAGATCTGAAAAATTTAAGAAAATAAAAATGTTGCAACAATACTACAATCAAACCTACATTACATTACAATCACAACACTCTACTAGATCATCCATGCTCAAGCTTTCAGAATCAGAGGAAAAATAAATGAAGGAGAAATTGACTACCATTAAAGAAGAAGTCTCAAGTGATAATACACAACCAGAGAACCAAAGGCCTCATAAAAAATTTACAATCGAGAGCATAGCTCTACCATCGAAACTTATAAAATATCAAAACTAAGTATTTATACTCAAAAAAAAATCATAGAAGCATATTTGAGTAGCTACATTGAAGGCATTACGTCTGCATGCCTCCTGTCTAACTGTGCATGTGGTCTCTGATCAGACTTGAACTTTGATCAGATGCAAGAGGGCTTCAGAACAGGCCTATTGATGAGTCGACTAACTAACAATCCTTTCCTGTGATTTCTATTTATGGCATAAACGATGTTCAACCACCACCAACCAACCTCAATAAATTCTTCATTGGGATCAGGGAAGACTCAAGTCAACTCTGCAAGTATAAAACGTGGTATCTGGCGAGGTGATTGGTGCGCCAGGCATGAAATGGTGGATGAGATATGGCCATGTGGACAATGCAGGGGCCACATGAGCGAGAGATGAGGTGGAATGGGATGGACATTATGTGGGGCAAGGTGGCATAGGTGGTGGGAGATGAGAAGAGGATAGGCGTCGATGGGACAGTGAGTAGAATATAGGTGGAGGAAGATAAAATTATAAGGGAGCGACCACTTGTCAACCCATGATAGGACATAATAAACACATGCACACATTAGGGTAGTGAAAAGAGGTTTGAAACATCCCCTCTTTTGGGCCCGATGTGTGTCTCTGGATGACACATAGCACCTTTAGGAAACCATGGTTTCATTCTTGTTCTTCCCTACAAACTTTATCTTGTGTGCATGTTGAAGCCTCGATATGATCGACGACCATTGATTTGAGGCACACCAATCTTGACCGCCCAGATTTTTGCGTGTCTTATAATTTCGCACCAAAAGGTCGCATCACACCTTTGACTTAGGATATAAGCCGATTTGTGGGTTTTTTGCCCATTTTCTTTGATTCCTTCTCCAAGGGGCCAACTTCTTAGGAAAACACCCCCTTTTTACAAATTCATGTGATAACATTAGGCTCCATGGGGGATGGCTTGCTCCCTATGAGAAGCCAAGAACCTTTTTGTAGTTTCAGTGCCTTACTATTGGGTCGTGGAGTCACTCAAAACAAAAACAAAAAACAAAAAAAATATTTACAAAGACGTAGGAGCCGCTCAGGGCTCAAACAAAGAACTTCTTCAGAAAATTCCCATTCATAGGGCCACCAAAAACTTCATCACCCTTTAAATTCTATAGCCTGTATGTGTTGTTTGGAAAAAATTCAGAAATTTTGAAGGGACTGATCCACAAGGTTTCAAATTTTTGGTCCTTTCCTCTGTCCTGCTTGGGTGCATCCAATTTCAATACTAACTCTCCCAACCAAAAATATCCCTTTCTGAATTTCCTGTCGAAAGCCTGCTTGATCCTCTATTGATGATCATGTTCTTTTTCCATCATCTACTCTCTTTCCTACTGTGCTTTGACTATCTAAAGAATTCTTTTGATCATGTCGTAAGGTTCACCCTGGAAGTCTTGAAAGAATTGCACCACAAGCAAGGCGAGGTGAGAGGGAAAAATTGCTCCAGCTCCGTATACAAGTTGGAAAGGAGAGAGACCAAGAGACCTCTTTTTCGTCACTATGTTGGCCCATAGAGTGAACTTAAGATTTCAATCCCATGCTTTATGGTTGTTCTATAACAGTCTTTTGATAATATTTATAATTATTTTGTTAGAGGATTCTTCAAGTCCATTTCCTTGGGATAGTATGGGGTGGAGTGGATCAATGAAATTTTGAATTGCTCACAGAATTTTATCAATGGATTAGACTTGAAGGATGCAGCGTTATCAGTGATGATTATTTTCAGACAACCAAACCTTGCCATAATATATTCAAGAAAACCAATGATCCCTTTGTGAGAAGCACTCCTTGTGCGAATACCTTCTATCCACTTGGTGAAATAATTTATTGCAGTTAAGATCCACATGTGATTACCACTTGAAGCAGGATGTATTTCCCCAATGAATTCTATGCCCCACTACTAAAATGGTCATGAAGATACCATAGTCTTTAATGGAAGAGACTTGAGTTTCTTCTTACCAGATAATTTATGACATTTGATGCAAGCTCTAACTTTTGCACAGACATCAGTGAATAAAGTAGGACATTAGTATCCATCCCTAAGAATTTTGTAGACTGTGGTTCTCCAAAAGTGATGTCCTCCACACAGGCTGTCATGGAAATCAAACATAATTGTTTGGGCCTCTTGTGGGTCTAGACATCTTAGAAGCACACCCAGAGGGTGTTTCCAATACAAGAGTTGTTCAATGAGGCAATACCTAATTGATTTGAGCTTTAAATATCTTTCCTTGCTTCTTCCCATACCATCATGGGGTCTCAAATATTGCAAAAAAAAATACAATATCTTTGTACTAGGTACATTCTGCCAGTGGAGGGTTATCCTGTGGATTTTTATCAGAAAACTTAGCTTGCTGAATTTTTGAGCAAGTGTTGATGAAGTTAACCCCCAAAGTTTTGCAATTAGATTCATCCAACTGCTTGGCTAAACCTTGGTCTTTAACTAGTGTGGTGGGTTTTATTTCCAGGTCAAATTCAAGGATCTTGGAAATCCACTTGCTCCTTCTCCCATCTATGTCAAGCTGGATGAGAATGTCCTTCACAGAATATGAAGGAACATATGCAATGATTTTTGAATGCAGAACATAGACTCTGAAAGATTAGAGATCTTTCACCAAGGCATAGGCTTGTTTCTCCATGATGTCATATTTTACTTTTTCATCTCTTAGTGCTCTGCTAAAAAATGAAATAGGCTACTCCATCCCTTCAACATTTTTCTGCAATAAAATGGTTGCCACTGTGTCAAATGAGGAAAAGGAAAAGATTAAGAAATCCTTGGAGTAATCAAGACTGACGAGCACTGGTGCCTCAATCAATGCCTTCTTGATTTGGTCAAAATAACTTCTAGACTCAGCAGTCCATTTTACTTCATTCCCCTTCCTAAGCATGGTTGTAATATGCTTCACCAATTCAACAAAATTTGAAACAAACCTTCTCAGAAAATTGATTTTTCCTAGGAAACACTGCACTTCCTTCTTGGATCTGGGAAGTGAAAAGTTTTGAATATCTTCCACCCTACTTGAATCAATTATGACCCATTTAGCTGATACTATGTGTCCCAACAATTTTCCCTCTTTCATGGAAAACAATGATTTCTTGGGATTTAAGGAGAGACGAAACCTTCTGCATTTCAAGAATACTTTCCTCAGATGATAGCAATGTTCTTTATCAAATATGGAAAAGATTATTATGTCATCCAAATAGATGACCACAAATTTATCCTTCTGTCCAATGAAGGTGATGTCCATAACTCGTTGAAAGGTTTCTCCTGTGTTCATTAATCCAAAGGGAATTTTGGCATACATGAATGTGCCCCAGGGAGTAGTGAAGGTTGCATTTTCTCTGTCTTCAGGAAGGACAGAGGTTTGATTGTATCTAAAAAATCCATGAATCATGGAAATCCTAGATGCACCCGTTACCCTCTGCAATATGTATTCCATCTTTGGCAGCGTGTAATTGTCCTTCCTAGAGCTCCTGTTCATATTTTTGAAGTCGACACAGAGTATGATTTCTCCACTTTTATTTATTACTGGGACCAGGTTGGCCACCCACTCATAATATCTCAAAGGCACAATAATCTGAGCATCCAAAAACTTCTTCACCTCACTTTCCATAATAGGCAGCAACATAGGATTTATCTGTCTTAACTTCTACGTAAATGGTTTGTCTTCTTCCTTCAGTGGGATCTTGTGTTCAATGACAGTGGTGTCATATGTTATGAGGCCTTCATAGGTCCAAGAAAATAAATCAACAAATTCTTTTAATAGCTTAATATACTTAGCCCTTTGCTCCTTTGACAATTTGTTAGACAACTTGACAAACTTTGGATCCTCCTCTGTGACAATATTGCACTTAGCTACCTCACGATTATCATTCGATATTTTACCCTCTACTGCCACATCATTTATGTCAAATAACCTTTCCAGAGGGATCAGTCCCTTTGGGATATGATTTCTAGGTAGCTGAACAATATGATGATCAACAATCTTGTTCAGAAAAACATCAATATGAAGATCAATGTTAGAATCAGGATCTTGATCGATGTGTAATGCATAAAAATCATACACATCTTATAGGAATATTTTGATTTCAAGATCATCCTCAAACACCTTCCAATGATTGAAATTGTCAGGTATAGAGGGTTTGTATTTTACTTCTAAATCATAACTAAGCTTGGGTGGCAGAGGAACTCTGGAATTTCTTGTTGAAACAACCAAAGAGTCAACCATGACATTCTCTTCTCTTGGAATAAATGAAATATTGAAATCCAAGAAAAAACTGTCAATGAGGTCCCATACTTCATTTCTATAAATTTTGATCTGAGGGTGTTTGGACAGATAAATATTTCTGATCCACTGGAAAACCAACTCAGCATCTCCAAACACTGTTATCTCTTTAATCCCCATATCTCTTGCAACCCTCAAACTCGAGACAAGAGCTTCATATTCTTCCACATTATTGGTAGCTTCAAATTCTAACTTGTATGACAGGGATATAATTTCTTGAATAGGTGAAACAAGGACTGCCCCAACATGAACATGTTGGCACATATTGAACATACAACAAATGGTTGTCATTGATGGCAAGTTTGTATCAGACAGGAATCCTATTGCAAAAAGATCACGATTCAATCGTAACCGTTGAATCCAAAATGAATCTGGATCGTGTTTTACAACCCTTGTCGAAGAGAGGATCTGAGCCATCAGATCGAAAGCAGACATTCGTCAACCGTCAGATCTGCAGAAGCTGCGAGGGAGATAAGCATGGCAGCGATCGGGCGCCACCGGGAGAAGCTCAACATGAGGCTTCATTGGAAAATCGGGGATTGGGACTTTGAAATGTACAATCCACTTAACATCAAGAAACCTGAAATCGTAAAATGCGATTTCGTGATTTAATCGCAGCTGTTGAATCCAGAATGAATCTGAACCGTAGAATCTAGCCCTTGTCGGAGTTTCAGGAATCGAGACTTTGCAATGTCAAAATCAATTGACAAACAGAACTCCGAAATCGTGAAACGCGATATTGTGATTCAATCGCAACCATTGAGCCAAGATCAAACTTGGACCATTGATCAAGCTCCACATCAGAGTTTCGCGAATCGCGATATCAAGGACACAAGAACACACTACAACAAAAATGTTGAAATCGCGAAACGCGATGTTGCGATTCAATCCAAACCATTGAGTCAAGATCGCACCTGGACCGTTGATCTAACTCCATGTCGGAGTTTCGCAACAAGGATTCTGATTTTGCGATGAGTGAACTCCCGACGTTATAGAAACCATCAGATCTAAATAGAATCTGGATCGTTGATCCATTTTCTATACGGAATTTTAGGGATCGGGTTTTGGTATTGACAAGAATTTTGAACATCAAGACTTCTGATTTCGCGATATGCGAAATCGCGAAAGTGACTTCCACATAAAACCTTGGTCACAGCCCTTGGTCACGGGAAGAGAAGGAGTCAAGAATAAAGTTCATTTCGGAGTTTCGGAAATCGTGATGTGAAAGTGTCGAGACTTGGGCAAAGAAATGCCGAAATGTCGAAACCCGATTTAAAGGGCAAGAATAATAAAGATTATCCAATGGTGCAGATAAGGTTTGAAAGTGATCGGAGGGCTATTGTTCTTTCTCACACATTAATGCTTCAGTTATGAATTTGTTAAGAGAAACAAACTGATAATGACAAATCGGTTAGCATTTCAGTTGCCAAGACAGATGTCCTTGGATTGCCTATTGGAAGGGTAAGTGTAATCGTCAAGGCAGTGTGTATAAAAGAAAATGAGAGAGACCGAATTGAGGTGGCTGTTCTGGATGGAAAAAGAACAAAACAGTAAGAAAGGAGAAAGGAGAAGATGCTGAGTATGAAATTTTAATAGATGTATAGAATGAAATGAAATGTAAGGTAGAAACAGAGTAGAATGACAGGCAGAGTAGAAGAAGAGCAGAATGACATAAGAATGTGATGCAGAGCAGACCTGTTGAGGAAGAGAAGAATTGCAGAACAATTTGTTGAAGATCAGATTTACAGAACAGAGTAAGTCTGGTAAGAATTGATTTATCTGCATAAGTTGTATGTGTATTCATTATTTGATACTTAAGGGTGGTTGGGAGGTTCTCGGGAGGACTATGGTCCTCAGAAGTTCAAGTGGGGGATTGAACACAGGAAGTTGTAGCTTCCATCTGGTTGTAGCCAGAGAAACAAGGGTGGCAGGGTGGTGCTAGGGAGAATAGGTGTTCTCTGTTATTCAGGTTAGAGCCTGTGTAACTGGAAGTTGGTGCTTCCATCCAGTGGGTGCTGGAACATTTAGGAAGTTGGTGCGTCCATCCAGTTGGTACTGGAATACTCAGGGAGTTGGTGCTTCCTTCTAGTAGGTTCTAGAGAAACCAGAGAGTTGGAGCTCTCAAACAAGTTGCAGCTTGTAAAACAAAGGTAGCCGCCTCACATTGAGTTGGTGCTCAATTATAAATGATGTACAGAACTGCAAAAGACTGCCTATCATTTCGAAGAAGAAGAGGTTTTCTCCCTTTATGGGTTTCCTCGTTAAAATCTGTCTCTGTGTGTACTTTATGTGTGACTGATGGTTTTTACTTTTACTGTACATATGTTGCATGTTGTTGATGATCACTTGAAGGAATATTAATAACATTTTAAAAGGTATAAAATTGTTTAAGCTTATAAACAACTGATTCACCCCCCCCTCTCAGTTGTTTTAGTATTTCCAACACAACACCCTCCCTAGAAGAGGATCCATCAAAGAACATTTTCCAAATAGAGGTAATCATAGGAGAATCTTCACAGATAGTAAGGGACTACTTCTTGATTTCAAGAGGAGGTTCAGGGACATCAATGAGCTGCAACAAGCTAGATCCAAAATAAGTATCAAAGGAAAATATAGGATGGTTGGTGGGGTAAGATTCATCACTAATAATATAGGCCAACTAAGCTTCCCTGTACAATCTTATATGATCCCCCCCAAACACAGGAATAATAGCATATGTGAGGTCCATCTGCAATGTTCCCCCAAGCCTTTTTATCCAATATCTTGACAATAACATGCCAAACTTTGGGGGAACATCATCCACTACAATATCCATGACCACACTTTTCATGGGAAATTGAAACAAGGTCCCAACTAGATATTTGATGACCCCAAGACATGCACCCTCCTTGAATCAAAAGAATACAAATCATGGTATTCTTTGGTGACTTCCAGTTCTAGTTCTTCCATGACAGTTTTGGACATGAGACTATGAGAGGCTCCTGAATCCATCAAACAATTATGCAGTACCTTATCATGTATGTTCAGTGATGTGTAGAAGGGAGGGGAAAAATCATCTCTATCTTCTACCATGGGACCTAAGATGACTATTGGTTTTTCATCTTGCAAATTGATTGAGTCTGTGGGATGATTCAAGGGTTTAGGAAGCAACAACTTAGATAGGGATCTCCTAAAGTCTTCATGCTTTACCATATCTGACAGGGGGACAAGAATCCTAATATTTTGAATTTCATGCTCAAAGTTAAAATAGGAGGGGGGGCTTGAGAATTTCTCTTACCTCTAGGATGGGACCTTTTACTACTGGTGGTAGGTTTTATTTTTTCTTCTCCATGTTATTGCTTGCTACATCATTGGGAGGATTTTCTTCTCTAGTATTCAGCTCAGGAACATCAGGATTTCCTCCTTTCTTTTTGGACCTAAGGTTGTATCTATTTGGGTCGTTCTTGGCCTTATCCCCTTTTCTCAACTTGTTTAATTGGTTGTCCATGAGAGACTCCTCGTATGCTGACTGAGTTAAGTGAGGAGATGAGGATGTATCTTCAAGACAATGAATTTCTAGGTCGAGGTCTTCTTCTTCTCTGCCCTCATCTGTAACAAGGTTGTTTTGAAGA
>WSFP011450932.1:0-19728 GCA_009831015.1 Picea engelmannii
AGTGGGAGCATCATATCCGTACAATGCTCGAAAGGGTGTCATACCAATGGACATGTGGAAAGTGGTGTTGTAGCAATGCTCTCCTAGATGTAGCCACTTTACCCATGTTCTCTGTTGTCCCCCTACATAGTTCGTCAAATATCCTTCAACCCACTTGTTGACAATATCAGTTTGCTCATCTGTCTAAGGTTGATAGCTAGTGATGGGTGTCATATCTTTCCCCACCAACCAAAACAACTCTCTCTAGAATGTCCCCATGAGCCGACTGTCCCTGTCACTGATGATGTTCCTCGGCAACCCATGAAGTCTGAAGACCTCCCTGAAGAATATATTGGATACCTAAATTACGCTGTACTCTGTCGGTATGGCATAGAAGTGAGAAAAATTGGTCAATATTTCGACCACTAAATAGATACATTCCTTACCTTGGACCTTGGGTAGGCCTTTGATGAAGTCCATCGATATACTCTCCCATTTCTGCTATGGAATGGGGAGTGGATAAAGTATCCCTGCTAGAAGAGCATGATATGAATTGTTCTACTGGAAAGTCACACACTCATTGACGTGTCTCATAATATCCTATTTGAGGCCCTTCCATGAGAACCTCTCCCTGATCTGTCTGTAGGTTTTGAAAAACCCCTGATGGCCTTCTAGTGGTGAATCATGAACTATTGTGAGGATATTCTTCTTGAGGCCAGAATCTGGCACCAAGTAGACTCTATCCTTGTAGAATATGACATTGTCAATGACCCTATACCTATCATCCTGTACCTGTCCATCCATCACCTCACAAGAGAACTTGTTCTTGGAATATTCCACTTACAAGTGGGATTTCCAATCTCCTGAAATCTCCATCAAAGAACAGGTCACAAGTCTCCTCGATAGTGCATCAGCCACAATGTTTATCTTCCCCTTGACACACTATATGTCGAAGTCGAATTCGTGTACCTTCGTCACCCATTTCTGTTGGTGCTCACTCAGGTCCTTCTTCTCAAGGAAATACTTCAAGTTGTTGTGATCTGTCTTGACCGTGAATTTGTTTCCCACCAAATATTGTTTGAATTTGGTCAAGGCATGCATGATTTCCAACATCTCCTTGTCATAAATGGAGTATAACCTCTCGGGATGACTGCGTTTCCTGCTCTCAAATACAATGGGGTGTCCTCGCTGCATCAAAACTTCCTTGATACTCTCGCCAGATGCATCACACTCTAGTAAAAATGGCAAGGTGAAGTCTGGTAATGCCAACACTAGAGAAGTGCTCATGACTTCCTTCATGTGATCAAAGGACTTCCATGATTCCTCGGTCCATATGAAATCCCCATGCTTGGTAAGATCCTCTAGCGGTGCTCCAAGATGAGAAAAACCCCAGACGAACCCCCTGTAATAGTTTCACAGCCCGAAGAGACTCCTCAACTCTGTTACGTTCTTAGGCATTGGCCAGTCTAGAATGGCCTTGATATTTTCCTGGTGCACTTGTACCCCCTGTGCACTGATGATATGGCCTAATTGAAGAAACTATGTCATACCGAACTCACACCTGGAATCTTTGGCATATAATGATTGTTCCTTCATGATGCACAATACCTCATCCAAGTGCCTCATATGCTCCTACCATGTCTTGTTGTAGACCAAGATGTCGTCGAAAAAAACCAAGAACTGATCCCTAAATATGTGGTTCATGCAAGACTGGAACGTAGCAGGTGCATTGATTAGCCCAAATGGCATAACAAGGAACTCGAAATGTCCAAAGTGACATCAAAATATCATCTTCTTTATGTCCTTCTCTCGGATGCTAATTTGGTCATAACCAGAGCGTAGATCAATATTTGAGAAGAAAACTGCCCCATGCATTTCATCCATCAACTTGTCAATGCATGGGATAGGATATCGGTTCTTCATGGTTTTCTTGTTCAAGGCTCGGTAATCAATGCACATCCTCACGGTGCCATCCTTCTTCATAACTAATACAATTGAAGAAGCAAATGGGTTGTTTCTCGGTATGATGTGTCCCATAGATAGCAATTCCTTGATTTCCTTATCTATCCCATCCTTGAACCTCCTAGGATGACGATAGGGGGGGGGGGTGATCATCGGTTTGGCCCCCTCTTCCAACTCAATGGTGTGCTCAAACCCCCTGTCAGGTGGTCTCCCTGGTGGAATAGGCTCAAAAACCTGTAGATATCATCCCAACAAATTCTTGATCTCTATATGATATTGTTGTCACCCCTCTGAATCCTTCCACGTAGTGATCAAACACTTCGTGGCATATACTACCTCCCCATGTCTGAATATCCTCTCCATCCTCTTGGCTGAAACTATCTTGGGTTCTCCTGTTGACATACCTCTTAGAACAACCTTCTTCCCATCATGGTCTCTGAATCCCATCTCCAAGGTTTGGTAATTGGTGGTGATGTTTCCCAAGGTAATCATCCACTAGACTCCCAACACCAGATCTGTGTCAGATAGGTCAACCACATAAACTATGTCTCTCGCTGTGTGGCTTCCTAACTTTAACTCCAAGTCTAGGAATATGTCTAGACACTGCACTGTGTGGTCATCTTCTACTGCAAAATCAAGCCCCTCAAACTCCTTTGTATGAAGTGCCCGTCTCGATACTAGTGAAGCATTGATGAAGTTGTGGGTGGCCCCACCATCTATTAGGGAAATTGCCCATTGCCCCTGAATAGTCCCTCTGATCCAGATGGTATCATACTTGGGAACACTAGAAAGGGTTGCTATGACTCCTGCCTTTGCTGGTTTCCTCCTGTTAGCCTGCTCAGGTGACTGTGGGACTACTGGAGGATGGGCTCCTGCCAGTGTCGATGGTCTACAAGGAGGCTTCTCCTCTCCCTGTGCTGACTCCTCCTCTGAGCTAGTGGATCCATTGCACTGCTCCTCCTCCTCACTGTCCACACTATTTGTTTCAACCTCAATATAGTGAATCTCTCCCTTTCCCATGCACCTGTGGCCTGGGAACCAAGGGTCTTTGCAGTTGAAGCAAAGCTTCTTCCTCATAATCTTTCGCCTAGTCTCATCATCCAACTTCTCCTTTCCCTTCCATTCTCTCTGGAATGGCTTCTTGTCTTGATCCTTCTGGGTTATGAAGGGTTTGGAAAAGGTTTTAGTCTTTGGCACTGAGTCTTCCAAATCTCGAGTGTGAAGGATGGCATCCTGCAAAGTGGGAGGCTCGTATGCCTTCACCCATCCTCTCAAAGGCTCTATGAGTCCCTCTGTGAATAGCATGATCAAACTGAGCTCTGATATATCTGTCACTACCACATCTACCCGCTGAAACTCCATGATGAACACTTATGTTGTGCTAGTTTGTCTCAACTGGGCTATATCCCTGAAGTGAATCTCGGGATCCCTCCTTTCAAACCTATCCATGAGCCTCTCTGTGAACACCCTATAGGAGGTGATGCAACTATGACCCAATGCCACCAATCCATGATACCACCACTCGTGTGCCTCACCCTCCAAGTGTAAGGTCACTAAACTGATGGCCTTTGTCTTGGTCATTGTATTGATCTTGTAGTATGTGTCTAGTTTTTGTACCCAAGCTCTGGTGGTGCATTTGGATGATCCATCAAAAGAAGGTATGGTGATTTTACCAACTTTTTGGATGAAATCCATGTTATGCCCATGCTGTTGTTGCACTCCTCCTCTTTGTGGCTCTCTGGGGAAGTTCCTGAGTCTAAGTCCACAGTACTCAACTAGGGTCATGCCCTGATGGAAGTCACAACCCAATGTTGCATACTCCCTCCAATACTCTGCTATGTCCTCTGCATGAGTGGGTGGCCTCTGTGCTATCAGCAACTATGCTGCTACCAGGGTTGCCCTCTGGAAAATGGGAAACAAGGGTCTGGGAATCCTACTCGTGGAGGTATATGTGCGAGTGGATGACTGGGGTCTACTGTCTGCTCTTGAGTTCCCCTGTGTTGCATGTGGGGCTTGTGTGTTTGGGGTGCCCACTCTAGCCAATCTATCAACCACCTGTGCCAAGGAATGAGACATGGTCCCGTGACTAGCTAACATATCGCTGATAACCTGCATGAAAGTTGTCTCTAGTTCCATGGGGGCCTTGCCACTACCCTCTGGTCGCTCATATCTATCTCCTAACATCCTCTCTGCCTTTCCCTCAGCCTCACTCTCTTCCCTTCTCTCTACTTCTCTGTGTACCTCTTCATCTTCCTCTGAGCTAGGAGGAAAAGGAGGAAAGTCAGGCCTAGACCTTTTATCCCTACACCTGTTGTAAGTAACATATTTGTCACCTACGTGTTCACAACCCTCGGGGAATTCTGCTGCACTCATCATCTTTAGTCACAAGCTGGCAGGACTAAAGATCTGATACCACTATAATGTTATTGACTTGGCTAGTCTAGGAAACCCTGCTAATGTGTGTGTAGGATTAATCATTTACAACATATAAATGATCTTACAAATAACAAATGTGACAAAGGACTGCAAAGTTTATATTATGATATCTCTGCGGAGTAGAAAGGTCGAATGCGGCTAAATAAAATGAATCAATCGGCTAGATCAAAAGAAAAAAGGATCTTAGCCGTAATACAATAAGCAAACTAAATGATAAAATCCGATAATAGATGAGCATTGCAGGATCAATAGATGAGCTGGAACTATGACAACTCGTACGGTAACTGCTAGAAGTCTGAAAAGTTCACCCTAGCGGCTATACCTCTCAGAATGGCCTAGAAACTATCCCAAATGGTGCACCCTTCTCTAGCTCACAGGCCTAGTAACTAACTGGCCCCTTTACTGGTGGGTCTAGACCCCATATGGATCCCCCTAGGGGAATGCACCCCTCTCTCACTGGAAAAATGCGTCCTAGTGATTCCACCGTCATAATCGATTGAGATGTATATCAAAATGATCACCTTGGTATACTGGGAAATGAGTCAGAAGGGTTTCCCTGAATCTGATATGATGCTTTCTTGGGAACCCTGAAAGTGTCCGCCAAAAGTGTCGCACTTCCAAGTATGGAAAATGTGCCCCAGATGATTCCTCCATCGAAATCTGACAAGGAACCAGGAAAAATTTATGCCTTGCCTTCCTCTCAACTGGGTCGGAGGGGAATCTCTGAACTCTCCCTGGATGGGACAACTCGATTCCCTGAACCTCCTAAGGAGCTACGCCCTCAACCTGGATAAGTGTGCCTTTGCTACTGGACCCTGCGTAACTACTACTGAAGAATGATGGAAGACCTATGTGATCTTCCTGGTGACTAGGGTTTGCCTCTCAACACTGAAACCATCCAACTGGTGTCTTCCTCCTGGAATCCACTGAACTATCTCTCCTAAGATGCACCTCTCTCCTCAATGATGAGTCATAATCTGCATAATAATGAATTAGGTCGTTGACTCTTCTCTTATAGCTTTCCAAAACCCTAATTCACTTCTGAAACCCTAATTCACTGTTGACTTCTAATTTTATCTCATATGTTCTATTTTTATCTCATAATGACTTAAAAGTGATTTTAACCATTTTTAGCTCAATGTCACTTTCTGAACATAACACCTTTGACTGGAGTTACCTCTAGTAACCCTGTTTACCCCTTTTCTGGCCCTAGCTATAGTCTAATGGGGTGGTTTAGACCATTAAGCCTCCTGTATGGAGCTCCTATTTGGAAAGGGATATTACATCTACCCATTTCCAACATGACGGACAGAGGTTGGCGATGGAGCTCTAGTATAACTGGTAGTGACTGGACTAGCGGTCGGTTGTGGAATTTGATACCAAGTTCCAAGGAAATATTAGCTTTGAAACATTGCAGGCCAAGAAGGGTCCTGGTTTACCCCCTGTCCTTATTCGGAAAGATAGTATCCTCCCTCAAATTGGTCCGAAGAAGCTTGTATGCGCATCATCACTAAAGTCTGTGAAGGGATAAAGGTATGATAAGAGTTGTTCAAGTGAGGATATATGTTTCCCCCATGTGAAGGGGATCCATAAAGAGGGTATCCTGAACCGTAAAAATGATTCTCCCCGTATGAAATACGCAGGGATACATGAGGATCCGTCATGGGAAAAGTGTTCGAAGGAACCGACATGGAAGATGAAGGATGCACAGATGGGGTGTAATAAGTAGAATAAGCACCTATTTGAGTATTGGCTTCTGAAAGAGCATAGCTAGGACTAGATATGTAAGAGGGGAGGTTCCAACCTCCCACCATGAAATTTGGTTGAGGGACATGATGCATATCAAATGAATATGTAGGCATCAAGGCCATGGTGCCCCCAGATCCAGTGCTAGGATTTATATAAGTGGACCAGGGAGAGGATTGAAAAGACTAAGGCATATCAGCAAGAAAATGACTAGAGACCCAAGGCGCGGACCAAGTGTCATAGTTCTGCACACCATTATGAAAAGTGGGACAATTTTCCCCCATGAAATGAGTAAATGTCATGGGGGGAGTAGCAGTAAATGAGGGAGTTGAAGGAACTCCGCTATCCATGATAACGAAAACTCAGTAAAAACTCTTAAGTCCAACTAGTAATCAAATAGCACACCAAAAATCAAATGGCCAAAATGCATACAAACGGGATAATGTGGTTGAAAGTGGCATCCCTCCCTAAAGAAGGTATGTCTCACCCAAGAGGGGCCTCAGAATCCCTGCTAAATATCAGAGGTAACATAATCAGTTATAAGGGTTGTTGGAATAGGGGTAGACCCAAGGTTCACTCCAAGAGTGCACCAGCAAGCCCTAGCTATTGGCCCTTTTGGCAACACCTGCGAAGCAGATGCAGTCTCACCCGAAGAAGCTATGAGGGGGTTGCAGGACAGAAATGTCTACAACCAGGGGAATATCAAGTGGATCCAGTACAATATCAACTCAGTATGCATTTAACACTTATCAAGCTAGATCTATCCTGCACAGCTATCGATCTGATCTAACACAACAATTCAAATGACATAGATCAAGGCATCAATCATACACAACAAGAGATGTATGTGGTTCACCCTCTCTCTAGGGATACATCCACAGAACTGTGCTTATGATATATTAAGGTAAAGATTACAGTTCTTGTCTGCGCTCTCAGCCAACAGATCTTCTTTCTCTTCTCTCTTCCTCTCCCCTCCCTGTGAACCCAGCTACAGGATCTGATCTTTGGACCCAGATGAAGATCTTATGATACCAGAAGACTCTCTTCTCAGATATTCTTCCTCTCAATACAATGATCTCTCACACAACTATATGACTAGATTAACAACAACATCATAACAACATGTACCCCACCCTCTCTCACAGGTCCTCTTGGCCTTTATTTATACATTACAATATCTCACCGACAACCTTAGGTCGAAACCTAGGTGTCAAAACCCTAATTACCAAAACCCTAGGTCAACTTGACCCGCTTTTCCCGGGCTTCACCGACCTGTCTTTCCTTTCTTTCCAAAGCGTCCAATGATATATTTTTCCACTTGTTGAGTTGTCCTCGATCCATCTTCCTTGATTTCCTTTCCTCCTTGGTCTTCTCATCCAACGGCTTGATTTTCCGTACTTTGCTCCATCTTTTCTGCTCTTTTGCTCACTTCGACCCAGTAACAGTTACTGTATCCTCTGCAAAGATCGCTTTTTACCTTTTCTACTTTGTACTTCGCTTCCTTCCATAACCAAGGGCCAACAATCCCCCAACACTCACCTGTGAATTGTCCCGAGGCACTTCAGGTCTGATTCCTCTATGTTTCTTCATCTTTGGACTGCACAATGCAGCCTGTTCTTTCTGCTCTGTCTGTCCCTTATTCCCTTGTGCAGACTGCCTTTTCTGTGTCTGGTACCCAATTTCAAATGCACCTGATACCTGGAACTTTTTTCTCATGCTTCTACGAAGAGTTGCGAGGCAGTTGGTTGTCATAGTACAACTTCAGCTGAATCTCGTTCACCAATCCTTCCTTCCACTCTCCATTCAATGTCTTCAACTGCACATCTCCTCCTTTTGTCACGTAGGTGATCTCGTATGGCCCAAGCCAATGTGTTATGAACTTCCTTGGGTGTTTTATAAACTCACTGTTGTACAACAGTACTAAGTCACCTTGCTTGAATGCCTTATTCTTGATGTGCCTGTCATGATATGCCTTCTCTCATTCCTTTTGAACCTACTGATGGAATCTTGCAATGAATCGGTCTTCTTCCAATTCAACCAACTGTGCAAGTCTCTCGTGAACAACGCCAATATCATCCATGTATGTAAATGAAACAATCCTTAAACTTGGCACCAAGTATTCCATTGGAACAACAACTTCAAGGCCATAAACCAACTTGAAAAGGGTCTGCATTGTTAATTTCTTGCAAGTGGTTCTATAAGCCCAGAGTACTGCTGATACTCTTAAATCCCAGTCATCTCTATTCACACTGCAAATTTTTGTCAATGTTGTTTCCAATATCTTGTTGAATGCTTCAATTGTCCCATTTGCTTGTGTATGGTAAGGCGTACTCTTCTGATGGTGGACTGCAAATTCTTCAGTTAGTGCTTCAACTATCTTATTGATTAAATGGGTGACTTGATCACTCATAAGGATTTTGGGGCATCCAAACTTGGTTATTATGTCATCAAATATGAATCACGCAGCTATAGTTTCACTACAGTCTTTGACTGCTCTTTCTTCAACCCATCTATTCAGGTATTCTATCACAGTGATTATGTACCTTACTCCTGTGTGCTTCCCTGGTGGTTTTATAGGTCCCACGAAGTCAATAGCCCACTTGTCAAATGCTTGTAGGGTCATCTACGATGCTAATGGCATTTCGTCTCTTCGGGATGGTTTTCCAACTCTTTGGCACACATCACAGGCTCTAGCATAATCCTTATCATTTCTGTGTAATGTAGGCCAACAAAGGCCAGCTCCCAAAACCTTCTATGCAATTTCTTTCCATGCATAATGTCCTCCTTCGATGCCTTCATGATATTCAATGAGGATCAGTGGGCATTCTACTTCCATAACACATCTTCTTAGTATCTCATCATGTCCCATTTTCTATAACTGTCCAGCGATTAGTGAAAAGTCTGCAGCACGCACTACTAATTGTTTTTTCTGGGGAATTGTATATGCACTTGGTGCCTTTCCTATTGACAGGAACTGGACGATGTCTGTGAAGTGGTCATCAATCTTCCTAATGGTGAGCAATTGTGCATCTAGTAGTGTGTCCTCTAAATTGGTGGGTTCTTCGCCATGTTCCAACCTCAACAAGTGGTCAGGGCCTTTGTTCATTCTTCCTAGATTAACTATGATCTCAAAATCATATTCTTGAAACAACATAATCCATCTATATATTCTCCCCCCAAACACTGGCTTGTTGACTAGGTACTTCAGTGCAGAGTGGTATGTGAACATTTTAAAGCATCCTCCCAATAATTAGTGGCGGAATGTTTGTAGCGCATACACCATGGCCAATCCTTCTCTCTTTATAGTGGTGTAGTTAATCTCAGCTATAGATAACTTCCTGCTAGAAAAAGCTAATGGGTGGTCAATCTCCCCTTCTCCAGGTTGTGCCAGTACTACTCCTAATGAAATAGAAGACGCATCGACATGTACATGAAACCCCTTGTTCCAATCTGGAAAAACAAGAATGGGTGCAGTGACCATCTTATGTTTCAGTGTGTCGAAGCTCTGTTGGCATTCATCTGTCCAGCCAAACTGACAGTCCTTATTCAATAGCTTCTCCATTGGTGATGTTATTTGGGCATAGCCTTTAATAAATTTCCTGTAATAGCCAGTATGTCCTAGCGCAGTGCACAGTTGTTTGACTGAAGTAGGTGGTGGAAAATCAACTATAATTGCAATCTTTGATGGATCAACCAACAATCCCTGCTTGCATACAATATGGCCTAATAGTACTCCAAATGGTGAGAAGAAGATGCATTTCTTCAGATTTAAAGCAATTTGACACTGACTTCATTTATCCAACATTATCCTTAGATATTCAATATGGTTTTTCAACAAACTAAACATAGACCAGTCATCAAAATATGCTTCTAAAAATTTAGGCCCTCTCTTTCAAATGTCATACGTCTTTTCTTTAAATCAACAATGGTAGAATTGTCAAAGGACCAATCAATTACTATAAGCAATGCAGGGTAAGGGAAGCTATCATCAACAATTTCGATTACCTAAAAATATGCAAAGTTTCTTACTCTTTTGATGTCCACTAGGACATGCTCCAATCATCCAAATGGGCCGACAACTTTCTGATTAGCCATGTGATTCCTGATAGGGAAGTAGATCAGCTTGGGTTTCCCCATCAGTTCCCACGTCTGCTTTGTCATGACATTAACCTCCGACCCTAAGTCAAGGACCACATAATCTATATCATAGTCTCCTATCTGAGCATTCAAGTGTAATTCTTTATTTGTCCTCCTCTTCTTTCTAATTTGGTGTACTTCCCTAGTCAATAAGGGGTCTACCTACCCTAGCTCATACTATCTAATCAAATTCTGCAACTCTTGTACATCACTTTTATCTTGAATCAACTTAATACAAGTGCATAGAAATTCCATGAGTTTGCTTACCTCTTTTCCTTCTTTTGGTGAAGCAGAATGACCGAATTCCTGAGGCATTTCGTATTCTTTTATTTCCATCCGTGTTTTTCATGAGGACCCTTGATCTGCTTTGAAATCTTGCCTTGCTTCCTCAAATATTTTCCTTTCTTTCTTCGCATCAATAATCTAGGTCTTTTCTGCAGATTTTTTGATTCCTCAGTCTTCTGCAATCTTCTCTTTGGTCACTCTATCCTGTCCTGTAGCAATGCCTCCTCATGTAATAAAAGTGAATCTAGGATCAAATGCATGAGGTTCTACCTTGATCAATTGTAGTTGTGGGTTCTTCTGAGTTCCTCATCTTTCTTGAAGCTTAGCTAGCAGCATAGGGAAATCCTCTATAACATGCTCAAAATAATTGCAATAACTGCAAGTAGTGAAATGGTTCTGACAATCCCTTGCTAGATGTCCTAGCCACGCGCAGCTGTAAAAAATTATTTGTCCTTGGCCTCGGCCCATTCCTCCTCCTCTTCCTCATCCTCTGTATGCTCCGTGAGGATTGGAATTTCCTCTTCCTGGAGAGTTATATTGTGCATTGTTTCCTTCCTGATGCACTTTGCCTTGGATCTTGTATATGTCTCTTGATCTTTCTTGCATAAGGTCAAAGGCCCTGCAATCTCTGTCATCATGTCCTACTGACTTACAGAAAGTGCAATACAAGTTTGTAGGATTTTGCACATACTTTTTCATATAATAGCACTCACCGGGGCGATATTGGTTTATGCATACTTCGCACCAGGGTAGATTAACTTGCTTCAGGGGGCTCGGTGCTCCTGAGGCCAAGTATTCATGAAATAGGGGACAACATTCCTTATCATGACCTTCTGATCTGCATCATACACACCAAATATCTTCCCTTTTTTTCTTCCCCTTGTCCTTCTTTATATCCTCGACTTGCAAAGATAAACTAGTCAGCTGGCTCAAGATCTGGCTCATGCTTGAGCTAGATTCTCCCATAGGTGTTGATTCAAGTTTCATGGCGATCTCCAATGATTTTTCCTATGAAGAAATATTCTGCTGCATCAAGGGAAATCTAATATGTGGTATAATAGCAACAATGAACCATTCTTTGTTTTGTTCATCTGGGATCTTAAAAGTCAGTCTTCCAGTTAGGGTCTTGAATCTCTGATCGAACTCCCAAACAGGTTCGACGACCTTTTGATTGATCTCCTTCAGCTCTGTAATACATTGTGACTATGACTTAAGTTTTTAAAACTCTGCAATCAACACTTTATTGATCTCATTCAATGGTTTAGGCTTCACAAGTTCTTGGACAAGCTTCATGTACCAACTTAATGCGCGATCCCTCAGTGTGGTGCTAAACTGGTTTCTTTTAACATCTTCATCAGTAAAAATTTTAATGTTCCATATGGCCTCACACAGGAACCAGTGCTAATCAGGATCCTTAGATCCATCTCCTCTAAAGATAGGGAGCCTTATCTCATCTTCCATGGAGTTGCCTAGATTTCCTATCTGAGTAGATGTTGAACTTCTAGTAATAGTACTCTGTGGATTATGGTGATTCTGACTGTTTTGATTTCTTAGCATTTCTGAAACAACAGAAGGATTGATATTACTTACTTCACTTGTCTGTGCAGTTCCAGATGTTTCTGAATTGATGAGGCGAAGTTCCTCAGCAACTCCTTCCTTCGTCCTAGTGGGTTTTGAGTGCTCTTCATCCATCAGATCTGCCTCTTATCCACTATAGAAACCCTCTTCCCCATAATTTTTCTTAAACAGGTTCTCCAGGTGAACCCCTCTAAATACTTTCCCACTATGCGTATGTCTAGCTTCTGTGTCATTGTCCCTATCTGAATTCCTGAACATTAGCCTATTCAGATCCAGCCAGTCTACTTTGTCCTCAATATGTGGTTTTCATGCAAGAGCATCTTGATTCTTAACTTTAGAAAATTTAAAAATTTCCCTTTGGGTCCTTTGAAAAAGTATCTCTCGGATTGGCTGTATGATTCTACTCTGTCAACAACAAATTTGATGATATACCCTCCAATGGTGTTATCAAACCAATGATCTACTACTCTGGATATGGTGTTATCAGCTCTCTTAATCCTCTGGATCAACACCGGCGTCCAAACCACAGGGGATCTAGATATGATCTCGAACTGTGTGCCAGGTAACCTAGCCAACCACTCAAATAGCTCCTGATGGATTCCTCCAAATAAGATCTCGTCGATGTCGGTGAAAATGTATCTTTGTAGCCAATCTTCAGTACTCAACTTGGGGTTTTTTTTTTGGGCTTCAACAAAGTCCCTTTCTTGATCCTCTATCCACTTTTGAATCTTTGTCTTCGATGGGAACCACCTTGACATTCCCTTACACAGTTTTTGGTCCCAAAAACAGAACCATTTGTTGGCACAGGGGAAGACCCTAGGTTCACTCCAAGATCTCACCAACAAGCCCTAGCTACTGGCCCTTCCAGCAACACCTGCAAAGAATATGCAGTCTCACCTGAAGCAGCTATGAGGGGGTTGTAGGACATAAATGTCTACAACCAGGGGAATATCAAGTGGATCTAGTACAATATCAACTCAGTAAGAATTTAACACTTATCAAGCTAGATCTATCTTGCACAACTATCGATTTGATCTAACACAACAATGCAAACAATAGAGATCAAAGCATCAATCACACACAACAAGAGATGTATGTGGTTCACCCTCTCTCTAGGGCTACATCCACAGAACTGTGCTTATAATATATTAAGGTAAATCTTACAATTCTTGTCTACGCTCTCAGTGAGCAGATCTTCTTTCTCTTCTCTCTTCCTCTCCCCTCCTTGCACACCTAGCTGCAGGAACTGATCTTCGCACCCAACTGGAGATCTTACAATACTAGAAGGCTCTCCACTCAGCTCTTCTTCCTCTCAATACAATGATCTCTCACACAACTATATGAATAGATTAACAACAACATCATAACAACATGTACCCCGCCCTCTCTCACAGGTCCTCTTGGACTTTATTTATAAATTACAATATCTCACCGACAACCTTAGTTCGAAACCTAGGTGTCAAAACCCTAATTACCAAAACCCTAGGTGTCTAAAACCCTAGGTCAACTTGACCCACTTTTCTCGGGCTTTGTCGACCTATATTTCCTTTCTTCCTATGCAGTGCTCCAAAGAATCCAATGATAGATTTTTCCACTTGCCGAGCTGTCCTTGATCCATCTTCCTTGCTTTCCTTTCATCCTCGGTCTTCTCATCCAACGACTTGATTTTTCATACTTTGCTCCATCTTTTCTTCTCTTTTGCTCACTTTGACCCAGTAACAGTTACTGTATCCTCCGCGAATATCACTTTTTACCTTTTCTTCTTTGTACTTTGCTTCCTTCCATAACCAAGGGCCAACAAGGGCCCTCGTGGGATTAACAACCAGTGGGTCATATCCCCCTGGAGAGGTAATCCTCCATAAAGGTTGTGTTGTTTGACCCTTATCTAACCCAGGGTACCTGCATAATAACCCTTGCAAGTAACCTATGTGGAACCTAAGTCAAGAAACTAATAAAACACTATATAATCGATGCACAGGTGAGCAGTCGTAAGTCAGGTCCACTGTATGGGTAGGGTAGCAAAGCCCGAAACCTTGAAAGTATCACCTCTCACAGAGGTAAAGGAACTAGCAAGATCCCCAGATATGAATAGATCCCCATAAATATCTATGATGCTAAGAAGGTATCGGGGGGATATCCCTTCAACCAACCTCGCGCAACCTCATGATTAACTCCGGTGTGAGTGGAGCCTCCTGATATTACCAATTATATAATGGATTTCTCCACTCCCTTTCTCAGACACATATGTTGATTTAATTTCCTTGGAGAAGTTTACTCACAAAATCCTATTCCAAAGAAATAAATCCTAAGCTACTTTGTGTACCTTAGAAAAAAAATCGTGACTAATCAATTTTAAATTATATCGTTAATTTTAGTGGTCGTGATTACTCAAAAAGGAATGGTATTGAAACTCATGATGTTATGACTCAGTAAGAAAAGTAAATATGAATATAATGCAAAGTTTTAACTTGAATTTTCAATGAATGATATGCTTCTAATAACAAATGCAATTTTCGATTTCAACTCTATAATTATGAAGTAAAAATGCAATCTTTCATTACATATACTAAGATAATGACCAAGACTCAAAAGACCAAAATTCCAAGCAATGTAAAATGACTAATATTTTTTGTATTTTCAATATAATAAAAATGAAAATGCATGGACTGAAAATCAACTTGATATATAAACTCTATTGTGTATAGAAAGATATAACTCAAGCATAATACCAAGCAACAATACACCCAACCCAATGTACAAGGACAATCAAAATGAAAAGGTGATGAGAAAGACTTCGCCCAAAAATTCAACCCAAGACAAGTTTCCTGTCATCCCACAAGCACTTAACAGGCACTACAGAGACCTAAGAAAACTCAACAAACATCAAATCCCACCTAGAAAGCACCAGACCTAGCAAAAAATAAAGGAAAGCTAATGTATGTTATTATTTGAGGAAATAGAGCGTATGTACGCATCTTGCAGAGGGACAACCTGCGTATATATGTGACTGTCAAGCCAAAAAGAGCGTATATGTTTCAAAACACAAGGCTAGGCAAGGGAGAAGGTTGAAAATTCAGACCCAGAGTGAACAGAGGCTGTCAAGCAATGATGTGACAAGAAACGCAATAGGAACGAGATAAATCTAAGGAGAAAAGTAATCCAAACCCTAAGAAAGAAGATTCAATCCCCAATATGGTCGCCAATTATGTTACAAGGAAAATCTCTCTATGGCTAAGGTAAATCACAACAGACGGAAATGACTACAGAAATCAACTCTATCCCAAAAACATGCTATATAAACCAATATGCCAACGAGATAAGAAAGAGGCCTACCTCGTCCAGATGTTCGATGAAGTCCACCATTGAGCACTTTGATCCAAAGCTATATACCTGCAACTAGTTCTCAAGAACCAAGCAAAGAAAGAATATGGTGATAATATAAAAGGTTAGCACATTAGATAGCATAATCCATTAATATACATAACAAATATGCCCATGGATAATAACTCAAATATTTGCAAGATATCAATTCAACGGGAAAGGAGTATTTCTATTAATAAATGATCAACATAAGTGAAAATATTATAGGCTTTCGTGTCGACAAGGTTCAGAACCGAGAAATTAAGTTTCTTCCAATTGGGCCTCCACCACTTTAATCCTCCACCAAAGGAAAGCTCATAATAGAGAAGCAATGAGGTTCTCAATCAATAAGGGAAGAGCTTGGGGGCTGAACACTATGTTCAGACTTAAAGGACAAAGGGATGCAGACTCAATATGAAGTAAATAATTTCTCCAGAGTAACTTTGCTCTCAAAGTTGAATTCTTTATCCTCTTTTCCATAGCTCGAAATTGGCCCATTTATAGCCTTCAAATGGAACTGAAGGGCCGAGTCAGAACGTTTCCAGTATATGGAAAGCCAAGGATTGTATATCTCCTGTCGTGACATGGAAAACCAACACTAATTTTCATTTTCGGGCACAAATCCTGATGTACATGAGTTGTAATGGAGCAGCCTGCGTATATGCATGTTGTATAGTAGGAAAGATGCATACATGTGGGAAAATATGTATTTTTAGTTCTGGATTTTACAAACAGGGATGATAAGTCTGCATAGGGAAATGGAAAAAGGGCTTATGTGAAAGATTGCATAGGGTGAGGCAAATCTTTCTATAACAGTTGGGGGCAATGATTCTGTTGAGAAACCTCGATGGATAGGATGTAAGCCTAATTTCCCTTGTAATCTTTGCAAGGGATATCATCTTACTCATTTATGCCCTAGCCTTCTAGAGGCACGAAGATTGTGGTCCCTGTCTGCGAGCTCTTCTGATTCTAAGTCTTCTGAGGTTTCCTCACAAACTATTTAGCCTTTGGTTGATGAAGTGGTCAAGCCGATGCAATCTTCGGTTGTTCCCAATCCTATTTTGAGGGGTGATGCGCCTTTATACCAAGTTGTCTCGCAGCCTATTCAGCCAGTGGTTGAGGAAGTGGTTGTGTCGATGCAATCCTCGACTAATCCCACTTTTCTCTTGGAGAGTGTCGAGTATACAAAAGTGGTCACTCTGATGCAATCTTAGGATAATCCCACTCTTCTCTTGGGGAGTAATGTGTCTACTGACTATGTTTTTAGCATTTCCAGTTCAATACTTTCAAAACAAGGGGGCATTCCGATCACTTTGAGCACACCCCCTCCAAGTCCTATTATGGTTTCCTTTGATTGGAATGATCTTGTTGAGCCTCTCCTTCCTTCTTCTGCACCTTTTCAAATAAGGGTTGAAGTTAATTCAATTTTTTTTAATCGATGCATTGTAGATGAAGGATCCTCTACAAGTATTTTATCATCCTCAGCTTGGCAATATTTGGGTTCTCATTATCTTGTGTCTTCTTCGCATGAGATGTTGGATTTTGAAAAACATCCTAGTGAGTATTTGGGAATTCTTCCTCAGTTTCCTATCTCATTAGGTGGGAATACTTTCCTTTTCTATGTTATAGTGGTGCAAGGCCCGTTAGATTTCAATATGTTTCTTGGGCATGATTATGTATATTCTATGAATGTTGTGGTGTCTACGCTCTTCCGGGTGATGCATTTCCCTCACAATGGAAGCATTGTCACTATTGAATAGTTGGCATCTAATAACCACCATCCTAATTCAACATTAGTTCAAGATGCCCTTTATATGTTCCTAGTATTCGTGTAGAATATACCCCGCCACAAGTTAATTATGTGGCATATTATCCTCGATGTTCAATTGCTCATGAGAAGGAACTTGTTCACTCATGTTTGCCTTCTCAAGACTTGGTATCAACAATTGATCCATCGGTTTATCCAATGGGGGCATGGTATCCCTTGCTTCCTCCTCTTGGTCCAAGTGATATTGAGTCTCTTTTTGAGTCTAATCTCATTGTTTGTAGATCCTCAAGCCATCGTTCTTGTTATTCTTTGCTGATAGACTCTACCAGTCATGGCCAGAACCTTCATCGTCATATGGAATATGGTCATCTTGCTTCGCCCTTTTGGACTGTCGACCCTCCTCATTTGCGTGATTTTTTGTATTTTGAATTTCCTTTGGATGAGGTTATCCTTGAAGCCATGACTACAGTTTCAATACCATGGGAAGACTTACACTGTGGTTTGTTTTTTCTTCCCTTTTGGGAGACTTTCCAGGTTGACTATCAAAGAGACTCTTGGTCAGAGCCTAGCAACGGGCTTTACCTGAAATACTACCACGCATGAGTCATAAGGTTGTGCGATAACTTGTACATATTGTTGATCCATATGGATGTCAGTGGCCTCCCACCTATTCCAACTGGTTCATTTTGGAAGTTTTCCAATTTGGCATTTTGTTTCCTAGTTTTTGGGTACCTGACTTGCGGGGCCGTTTTGAGGCCCTAAACAACATTTTTAGGGCTCACCACATCCATAAATGACCTTTCCAACAAGCTATCATGAGCCTAAAATGGATATCGTATGCAAAAGTTACGACCCCGGGAAATTGATGTACTAACTTACCCAAACGGGGCCCACATGACTTTTGGCGCTTCATCTCCTAGGTTTAGGTTTTTGCATGTCTAGGGTTTTTGACATTCCTTTTTATTGTAAACAGGCAGTCAGAGCCTCATTGTAATCATCTTCTAGAGAATGAGCGCAACGATCACATCTCTTCTCAGAGATAAGCTGCCACCATTCCAACAATCTTGTTTTCCGCTGCATTTTACAGTTTCAACTTATTTCCTTATTGAATAGAAAACCATTTTTATTGTATCTTTGTTATTCTGTGTTAAGCATATTTTAATAATCTGTATTCATTTCGTTCTGCTCATAAAATTTGGATCAATTGTATAGTCCACGTTTGTTGTTTTCAAGTTTTGTATTCAGTAGCACCTCTTATTTTATGAAGTTTCTATCTATATTGGATCTATTAACTTCTGGATGAGTGTTATTGGCCTTATATGTAGGATCTTGGAGACATTTTTTTATTTGACATTTGTTCATTGTATCAATTCATTATGACAGGTATCGACCTCAAAACTGGCATATAGGTTATATTTTTTCCCTACTTGCATTTTTGCATTATCCATTTCTTGGTTCATTTGGCCTTAAAGTCGACCCCACCGAATTGCGACACTAACCTTCCTTGTTGATCAATGTGTCGTAATTTAGGTGGTAGAGCCTTCCTTCCATGGGAATCCTAGTTAGAGCCATTTTTTCCTTTTGGTGCCCATGTCAAAGCACTTCATAGGCATGAGAGTCCTTTTAATCTTTCCAGGACTATGTGTTGAAGCCTCATTCTTCTTCGTCTTTCTTTGGCCTATACCCGAGGGAATCCCTTAGAGGATGGTTTGTTGTATTTCAAGCTCACTTAAAATTTGAAAGAAACATCTAACGAGAGATTATTTATTCTTTTCGGTCTTGTTTGGATTACTTAAAGAAACCCCGCTAGAGTCTTCTTTAAGCCCTTTTCAGACTCTCTAAAATTGAAAAGATTGTCGAGCGATCTTGTTGCCCTTGACACTCGCCAAACTCAAATTTGAAGGCACATCTGTCCAGCGGTACTTTACCCCTTTTTCGGTTTGGATGGTTAATTTACAAATAAAGGTATGCTCTAGGATCTTTGGTTCACTAGGAGAGTAATCTCAGGCGTAAGTCTAGCCCTTTTTCGGGCCTAAGGGACTAAATTTTTGAAAAAGGGCCATTCTCCTTGGTTTTGGTTTATCTCTTTTTCGGGCCTTGGAGATTACTTACGAAAAAGGAACCCCCTCAGAGTCCATAGTTAAACTATTTTCAGACTCCCTAAATATTAAAATATTGCCAAGTGACCTTGTTCCTTTCACACTAGTTAATTGGACCAGAAAGAACATCTATTTGGCATAAGTTTAACCCTTTTCTGGCCAATAGATTATCTAGGAAAATGGTACGCCTCGGGAGAGTTATCCTAAGTTATATTTTATACTTTTTTGGGCTAAGGAGACTAAACTCAAAAAAATGTTGTGAGTCCATAGTTAATCTCTTTTCAGACTCCTTAAAATTGAAAAGATAGTCGAGTGATCTTGTCTCTATCACACTTGTTAAAATGGTTTTGAAGAGACTTCCTTTCAGTATAAGTGTAA
>ML871885.1:8541-19727 GCA_009831015.1 Picea engelmannii
AGAGAGAGAGAGAGAGAGAGAGAGAGAGAGAGAGAGAGAGAGAGAGAGAGAGAGAGTAAATATTTTATATCATATGATAAATCCAATAATATTTATACATGTTATATAAGGGTATAAATAAGGACACCTTATATGGGTTTATATTTGGGTAAGATTTAAGTACTCATGTATTGGATACAAAGTAGAAAGTGTTGAGTTTTTTATTAAAGATAGATCCTTTGGTAATAACTCATATAAACATACAATGATAAGAATTGTATCATTGATGGTATATGTAGGCTATAGCCCCAAAGAGACACCGTAAGCAAAAGCTTATATTATATTATTAGTGTAATGATAATAAAGTTATGTGGAATAGATAGGGAAGAGTCAAGATGTGTTAATGCACCTAATAAATTTTTTTTTTTTTGGTAATTTTGAGGTACATTACATATGGCATCAGAGTTGAAGGTTACAACACTTGGACCTCAGGGATAATGGTTATGGTTACAAACAACAACTTTTTGTTCTATTGTGATAATGGAAGCACATAATGAAGAGGAGATCAAACTTGAAGAGAATCCCAATCAAGGACCTCCTAAAGAACTTGGATAGAACAATGAAGGAAGTTTAGCCACCCAGGTTCTAGAAACAATGAGCAACCTTATCGTGGAGATGCAAGAATTCAAGGAAGATAATGAGAAACTAAAAAAGGCACACGAAGACCAACAAGAGATAAATGAAGTGCTACTGCGTAGCATCGTAACAAAGAAGAGAACAAAAGACAATGACAAGGAAGAAGAAGTCAACAAAAGAGCCTCTAAAAATTCTGGTCCTGAAGCAGAAAATGAGAACAGTTCTTCTGAAGGTACACCAGCAACAGAAAATAAAACAGCCACATGAAGGAAAATAAAATGAGTGGATCATGTGGAAGGTGAATTCAAGAAGATCAAACCATCCACCTTTGACAGAAAGTCCAGGATAGGTGAGGAGGTTGAAGCATGGTTACTGGATATAAATAAGTATTTCCAAATTTATAATTATTCTAGTAACATGAAAGTCAGAATGGCCATTTATAACTTGAAAGGAAAAATGAGTATCTGGTGGCAGGACCTGAAATTGGCCAAGGGTTTAAAAGAGAAATAGATGGAATGGTTAGATTTCAAGAAATACTTCAAGAAACAATATTTATTAGAAAGTTATTATGAATGAAAGACTAAAGAATTTTATGAGCTAAGACTCTGACAAATGACCATGGATGACTTGATAAATAAATTCCTTGAATTATCAAGATTTGTGCCATACATCAAGGAAGACAAAGTAAAAATACATCGATTCCTAAGCTGCCTACCATAGTCCTATAAGTATGGAATTGAATTTGACAATCCCAAAACCTTAAGTGAAGTTTTTAAAAAGGCCCGAATGTGCTATGATCAGTACAAACAGAGGTTTGAAATTTCCAAAGAATGGAAGGATAAGAAACAAGACATAATGAATCAGCGGAAGAAGGGCTTCCAACCAACCCCTTTCCAGAATATGGAAAATAACTTCCAAAGGAAAGATTCTCATTCTAACAACCAGAATACCCAAGGGGGAGGTAGACCAGTTAATCTGGGAACCGAGAAAATTAGGGATAGCCCCAGGGAACCATTAAAGTGTTGGGAGTGTGGAGAACCTCATTTAAGGAGGAATTGTCCACATTTAACCTCCGTAGCAAGGACCACAGTCCATAACCTGCAAGAAGCCTCTACAGTAGGTGATGTGTACAGAAGCATGCAAAAAATTAATGCAGTTGTAGATGGCCGACAAGATGATCATCAATCCACTATAGTGGAGGTTGAAGGTAAAGTTAATAATAATCTTATTTCTATTCTAATTGACCTGGGAGCTAGTCTGAGTTATGTTACTTCTGGTTTAGTTGATTCAAACAAGCTTAAGAAAGTAAAGCATGCTAAATCCTAGTTAGTGCAGCTAGCAGCAGGGACTAAGAGAAAAGTAACAGATTTCATTTCTGACTGTGAACTCAGTTTAGATGGCCAAAATACAAAGTTAAATATGAATATTTTACCTTTGGGATCTTACGATATAATCATTGTGATGGACTGGTTAGAGAAACATAAAGTAATTTTGAACTGTTATAAAAAGTCACTTACTTACAGAGACAAAAACAACACAGTTAGAACAATACAAGGTATCAGAAAACCAGTTTCAGTCAGGCATATTTCAGCCATGCAGTTTAAGAAATGCATGAACAAAGGTTGCCAAATTTATGTTATCCAAGTCACTAATCTGTTAGAAAAGGAGGATAAACCCATTCTAGAATACTTTACCGTCCTACATGAGTTTAGAGATTTATTTGTGGAGGAAATACCATAACTGCCTCCAAGAAGAGAGATATATTTCTCTATCGATCTACTGCCTGGATCAACCCTGATATCTAAAGCACCCTATAGGATGAGCTTACCCGAATTGAAAAAGCTAAAAATTCAGCTACAAGAACTGTTGGACAAGGAATACATCAGACCAAGTGTCTCGCCTTGGGGAGCACTAGTCCTTTTCGTTAAAAAGAAAGATGAGACTTTAAGATTATGTATTGACTATCGACAATTAAACAAGATGACTATTAAGAACAAGTATCCTCTACCCAGAATTAACGACCTGTTTGACCAAGTGGGAGGAGCAAATATTTTCTCTAAGTTAGATTTAAGGTCTGGTTACAACCAAGTCAGAATAAAGGATGAAGATATAAACAAAACATCTTTTAGAACGATATATGGACATTATGAGTTTGTTGTTATTCAGTTTGGTCTTACTAATGCACCAACAACATTTATGTGTTTTATGAACAACATATTCAGTCAATATTTGGATAAATTTGTTTTGGTGTTTATTGACGACATTCTAGTTTATTCGAAAATGGAAGAAGAACATGAAGAAGATCTAAAAATAGTATTGTGGACCTTAAGGAAACCCAAGTTGTATGCAAAATTTGACAAATGTGACTTCTACCAAAAGAGAATATAGTACCTAGGACATGTAATATTTGAAGAAGGTATTACAATTGAGCCAGAGAAGATAAGAACCATCATCGAATGGCCTATCCCTAAGGATGTGGTGGACATCAAGCCATTTATGGGAATTACCGGTTACTACCGCAGATTTATCGAAGGGTTCTCAAAGATCGCATACCCAATCACATCCCTACAGAAAAAGCGAATAAGGTTTACTTAGACACAAAAATGTCAAGACAACTTTAATAAGTTGAAAGAACTATTAACTACAACACCTATTTTAAGGGTAGCAGACCCTGATAAAGACTTTACAATCTGCGTGGATGCAAGCAAAGAAGGCTTGGGAGGTGTCCTAACTCAAGAAGGGAACATTATCTGTTATGAATCACGTAAACTGAAAGAACATGAACGGAACTACGTCACACACGACTTGGAATTAGCAACTATAATTCATGTGCTAAAAATGTGGTGACACTATTTAATGGGAAGGAAATTTATTCTACTAACCAATAACAGTGGTGTGAAATTCTTATTCAGCCAACCATATTTTAATGCAAGGCAAGCAAGGTGGTTGGCCTCACTGAGTGAATTCGATTTCGAGGTAAGACACATCAAGGGTAAAGAAAACAAAGTTGCAGATGCCTTAAGTAGGAAAACTAATGGACTTTTTGAGATAAGTATTAGCAGAGAAGAAAACAACATTGAACAAAGAATAAAATCTGCAAGTTGTAACGATGAGAAATACATCAAAACAGTAACAAAATTACAAGGAAATGCAGAAAATTTGGAGAGAACAAATTTGAGTTTGGATACAAATGGACTGCTAAGGTTCAAAAATAGGTTGTACATACCAGATTATGTTGAATTAAATCTAACAATTTTGGATGAAGTGCACAAAAAGCCATATTATAGTCATCCGAGATACCAGAAAATGGTAACAACTTTGAGGAATTTGTTTTATTGGCCTAACATGAAAGGTGAGACAGATGAATACTTATCTAAATTCCTAGATTGTCAACAGGTGAAGGCTGAACATCAACATCCAACCGACCTGCTACATCCTCTACCTATACCAGAATGGAAGTGGGAGATTATCTCACTGGACTTTATCACAGTTTTGCCTAAAACTCAAAAGCAGAATGATTTGATTATGGTAGTGATTGATAAACTTAGCAAGTCTGCACATTTTATACTTGTGAAATCTACTTATAAAGCTATTCACATCGCTGAAATATTTATGAAGGAAATATTTAGATTGCATGGAATTCCTAAAATGGTGATTTTGGATAGAGATGTCAAATTTACATCAACGTTTTGGAAAGAATTGATTGCAGGGTTGGATACTAACCTAAATTTCAGCACAAACTACCATCCACAAACAAATGGGCAAACTGAACGAACGAATCAGATTGTGGAATATATGTTACAAATGTATGTAATGAAAAAACCTACTAAGTGGGAGGAATACCTACACTTAGTGGAATTTGCGTACAATAATGGCTATCAGACGTCAACTAAGATGAGTCCCTTCGAAGTACTATATGGCAGAAAATGTACAACTCTGATTAGTTGGGATAACCCAGTTGACGGACTTATGATGGGACCAGAAATGCTCCAGGAAATGGAGAAAATGATAAGAAAGGTACAAAAAAATTTAAAAGAGGCACAGGACAGACAGAAAAGATATGCAGATTTGAAAAGGAGACACTAGGAATTTCAAGTTGGGGACCACGTGTATTTGAAAGTCAAAGCAAGAAGAAGCTCACTGAAGCTAGGAAACTGTTCAAAGTTTGCACCCAGGTTTTGTGGCCCCTTCGAGATCTTAGCTCGAATTGGACCCGTGGCATATCAACTTGCACTCCCTACAAATTTAAAAGTTCATAATGTTTTTCATGTTTCTTTGTTGAATAAGTATATTCATGATCCTATTCACATCATTGATTGGAACATGGTGTAGGTGGAACCAAAAGGTGAGTTCCAAGAGGAACCTCTGCGCATTCTGGACAGGAAAGAAACAGTACTACGAAACAGAGCCATTGCCCAAGTAAAAGTGCAATGGAAGCACTTTAGTCCTGAGGAGGCCACCTCGGAATTGGAGGAAGATTTGTAAAAATATTATCCAACCCTATTCCGAGATAGGAATGAACACTAAGGACAATGTTGTACTGAAGGGGCAGAGGATGTAATATCCCCCAAAATAATTAATTTTTAAAGTCTATTATGCATGCTTGCTGGATATTGTTGTGCATGTCGTTAAATCTTGTATCTTATGCATTCTTATTAATTAAAGAAGGTATCAGTAAGAGAAAGAAGTCCAAGGGCGGGCTTGAAGGTAGCATACCCCGACCTGTGGGTGCTTGGGTATGTTATATTTTGGTATAAGATCCATCTTGAAACACCGGGCTGGTATGGGTCGGGTCTGTTGGTCAGAGTCTCATGGTTACAGATCAAACTCTGACCGTGGAGTTGAAAATCTCAGGAGGAATGGCATTGTAGAATCTACGCAATATTTAGATCACCATAGAACCATTGTAAGGGGTTCGAAGAGTCGTGACCATCTCCTCCAAATTCGGGAGTGATCGCCACTAGAGGATTAGGAGAGATCGGGGATCATTGGATCGGAGGACATGCTAACATAGGTCGTCTGATGAAAAGGAAGCAAGGGTTAAGGTCACCACCGTCGGATCCCATTGGAGACAGAGATCAATGGACATCCGTCATTGACGGGAACCAAGTTGCATGGGAGATAATTTCCCAAGGCGGTCTTGCAATCCAAACCACGGTTTCACCAAGGGGTTACGTGTCAGCATCAGGACAATTACGGGGCGAAAAGTGGGTTACTCCAAACCACTGATGCATGCCCCCCAAAATTGAAAGGCATGCAGTGATGTGACATGTTAGTGCTTGAACATTGAAACTCCATATAGTCGAAGTAGATCTTGACCAACGATCACCAAGAGGTATGTGTCAGCAGATCAATAACTCCAAAGAAATCTGTTCGAGAGGTTTTTAGTTGAGATTTGAAACTCCTGAAGCCTAGAGAGACGGAGAGCCAAAGTAAATCTTGATCGTTAGATCATCCAGAATAGATCTCAGTCGCTGAATCGTCCAGAGTAAATCTCAAGCGTCGGATCATCCGAGGTAAATCTAGGCCGTATGATCCAGAAGACGCGTGGCATAAATCTGTGGATTTCAGGTGAAGGCTTGAAGAAAGCCTCAACCGTCCAATTCAAGAGGACACACAACACAATCCCATGTACTTCGAGGAGGTTTGAAGTTTGAGATTTCTGAAACCCAAAGACCTGAAAGGATCTCAACCATTGATCAACTAAGAGCCACGCACCACCAGATCCAGGGCTTCGGATAAAAGCCAGTGGGGCCAGATAAGTTTTGAAATTTGAGATTTTCGAAGTTCGAAGACCCAAAGTAAGCCTCGACTGTCAAATTAAGAAGGAAACGCAGTGCAGATCCATGGACTCTGGGTGAATACCCGGAGTGAATCTTAGTCATCCAATTCAGGAGGACACATGGCAACAGATTGGCCAGTTCGGGAGAATTGGAAGTGTGCTAGTATGGAAACTCCTGAAGTCCTGAAGCCTGAAGAGTCGAAATGGTGGGGCATGATGACGTCATGAGGAGGTGATGTGGACCTCATAATTTCCGAAGTGACGTGGCTACAAAACATGTTTACAATTCATAAATACAACAGGGGCTCATCCTTGGGGATATTAAAATCCCCTCCCCTTATTTTTGCATTGTCCTCGGTGCAACTTTTACACAACATCAACAAGATTTCCAAAATCTTCAAAACGATGTGGGTATTCTACCTGCATAGCATCCTCATGCTCCCATGTCATGTCCTTGGGATCGTACTAGGTCCACTGGACCTTTACAAGCCCTATGGCTCGATTCCAGAGTTGTTTTTTTTTCCGGTCCTATATGTGCACATGATGCACTTGCAAGACACCTTCTTGCTCCACCTGAATCACATTCCAGTCAATAACATGATTAACATCAAGTATATATTTCTTAAGAAAATAAACATGAAACACATTATGTACAGTCATGGATGCACGTAATGCAAACATATATGCAAGGTATATATATGTATATACAAACAATTCTAATAAAATTATAACCTATATACAACATACACAACATACAATAAATAGAGACTTATACTTATCTTTTGATTTGAGAAGACCTTCCACCCTTGAGTAGGGCTATGACTCCATCGGGGAAATGGCTTCCCAAGATAGCCATGGTCCACAATCCATATCCACATGGTCTAGGCAAAGGTACCAAACCTCGACAACACTCCAACCAATGGTCTCTCTTCCCCTCATGTCTGCCCCACCCCAAGAGTGAACACCTTCACTGTCGCATAGTGCATCGGATACTACACCTCCCTTTCCTTTGGTTTAAGCAACAGGTTGGCTCAGGAAGTCTCAGAGCACCATGGCTTCCGGAGTTCCAACTGCCCTCATAGATTTCGAATCAACATCTTCCCCGAGCTACTCTTTGTAGTCAACATTATAACTTTAATCAACATCATCTCATCTGCATCACCCACATGTAGTTATCATGAGAAAACAAAAAATAATTCATTTAGAAACTCCAATTAGTTCGAAAGGGAATTCAACTTTTTCCCCAAAACATGAAATTCTATTTCATAATTCATCTTGGTTGTTGCCATATTATGAATGCAACCATCATTGTGATTTTCCACAGGCACCAAACTGCATACCATTTTCCTGCAAGACTTCATCTTGCATACTACCAACAACTTGTCAGTATTTCCTATACATCATAATTCAACATGTACAACACCTTATGAAATGATCTTAGAATTGCCTGCACCTAGAAATTCAATCACAATTACCAAACAATTTAACCAAATACAACGACTCATCATTCTATGCATATCCATGTTCATAATTAATAATTGTAAGTTTATTATTTCAATTTTCTGAACAAGAAAATTTCCTATAGTCAATGGTCATGTGACTAAATGACTTGCAACTTTCATGTTGCAATGTCTAACACCTCCCTGAAATGTCCTCAACTTCATGAGTTAACAACATTTCAGCTGTTAGTAACAATTATTTCCATGCAATAATATATATGCATGTACTTACAAAACATATTCAACCATTGCATTTAGTATACAATTTTGTCACTTATTATGCATGAGTGCAAATATCAATGTATAATTAATCAGTGCACCTTGCATTGGATTACATAATTCTCTTTATCTTAGTCATGTATCTCACCATCCATAAGTTGGAATTATGGCCAATGTGTTGAAACATTCTCCACACACTTCCTATTGTCTTCCCAACTAATTGGATGTCTTCCTTTTTGACCCGAAAACTACACCAAGAATATAATTTTGTGGTGTTCATTAGTGTTAACAAAAGGGTTGCAGCCCAAGTTTTATTTAAAGGTAGGAAGTTTTTAGTACCTGTGTGGTTCATAACCTTTCCATATCCAACCAGGTCCTGGTCTCATACATGACTAGCTTACTGGCATTCATTCCTATAACAAGTTCTTATCTTTTAATTCTTTGGTTACTACCCCATAACCAAATTAACATGACTAAAAAGATTTGAATTAATATAGGCCCCGAGCCTTTACCACATCCAGTGGTATGAATTCAATAATATAATCATGTGATTTTATATAATAACTCTTGTTGAGAAAATTATTACCTAAATTTCCTTTCAACAAATATGCAAAAAGAGTAATAAAACTCATTCCTGCATGACTACCATTAATAAATTTTATACTACTTGAATGTCTGATGGTAGTAGAATCTTTCATGCTTATTTTATCAAACTTATAACCAACACTTCATCTCTCTGTTGCTTCCCTCCTTATGCAATAACATCACCAACAACACTTGCAAACACGCAAGCATTCTTTCCTCTAGCTGACTCAACAAGTCGTAACATACTTGCTGCTGCAGAAATTGTAGTAACTTTTTTCCCATTTGCAACTTTTCCTTGTTCATCCCAGAAGTCTAAAATTCTTCTCGCATTCCTAAACTTTCTTGTGCTCTCACTGTGATCATTGTGCATGATTATTCTTTCCCTGTGCACTTTCGACGCAGTGCCCCCACCTTAGCGAGCTCTACTAACCTCCCGGTCAAAGGATCTTTCAATATTCTCAGTCGAATTGACTCTTCGGGCTCATGGTTGAACCCAAAACAATTATACATAGGCCCCCTTTTTTCCTTTAGGCGCAGGTCCTGACAGACCCGTGGGCTATTCCTGCGGGCTTCCAAAACTCCAAGTTTTAGGCGCTATCACCTTTTGTGTTCAATTTTCTCGGTGGATAAATTAGTTGGATGAGTAAGTGATAGGTGGTTGTAGCCTTGTCGACAACAAAAGTTGAATACATGGCAGACACCCATGCAAGAAAATAAGTTGTATGGATACATTGAATGTGTTCAATAATAGGCTTTGAGCAGAGAGACATGAAGATAAATTGTGATAGTCAAATTGCAATATTTATGGCAAAGAACCCAACTTACCATTATAGGATGAAGCATATTGATGTACAATACCATTTCATGAGAGACATGGTAGAAAGCAACAAGATGTTGTTGGAGAAAGTAGACACTTTGGAAAACATCACGAACTCTTTGACCAAGTCTATGAGTGCTACAAGTTTCTCTTGTTGTACAGAGGAAATTGACATTGCTTTCCTTAGTCTGTGAGAAAAGGGTTAGGTTGTTTCTACAAAGAAAAAAACAAGTGGGAAAATGTTGGGATTGTTAAATTCTTTGCAGTGAAATAATAGTAAATTGGCTGGCTATTCGAGGTGGATCAACTAGGTTAATGTTTTACTAGATGAATAAGTCAAGTCGATGATTACGATGAGGTCGAAGTGATCGACCGTAAGGTATAATGTCAAAGTGGTCGACCGATAAGTCGAAAAGTTAGCTGACAGGAGGTTGAAAGGAGCTCAAGTGGCAACCAACTAAAGACCGACTGGAAGTCAACTACTAGGAAATGGATTGGCAATCGACTGGTAGTTGACTGCAACAAAATCCCAAAATTCATGGGATTGTATCCAATCATCTGCATGGATCTGTAACCATTTTTGGGCTGCATGATTTAGGGTATTTCCTGTGTAAATCCTATAAATAAGGCATGTTGTAATTATAATAAGTTGATGAATCTTTAGAAGAATCATGAAGGTCATGCAGATGCAAGTCGAATTGGTTGCGGGATTGTTCTTGTGTAAAGAAAGAGAGTAGGATGATGATTGTGTCTTAGGTGTGGACCAAGGTAATTCATGCAACTCTTTATTCAATGAATCAACAAGAGAGAATATGCTTAAGGAATGTTGGTTTTCCCAATTAAGGGTTTCCATGGTAAAATCTATGTGCACTATGTGTGTGTTTGTCATTTAATTTATGTTTAAATCTATCTTCTCTTTCCTGTTTGTTTTAGTGTGAGTGCTTATTTATCTACACACATGATACCCTTGTACAATATCTCTAGCTTACTAGAGGGATATGGGTACCATGATTAAACCACAACACATGCCCTAAACAAGAATGTGTCTTGGTCCCACACCATGAGTCATTCTTGAGGCCATGGTTAGGGTTCTTTAGAATCCAAGTGGGATATGGATTCCATGAGTAGGTTTTGTGCATTAGAAATGGGATCTGATGTATAAACATGGTTGTGGGGGAAACAAGGGGATTAAGCCCTAATTGAGCCTTCTATAGCTCAAGAACTATGGTTAGGGGAGGAAAAAACTTCGACCTCGGTCCCTAAACATCGCTTCTTGAGCTCAATCACTATTAACAACAACAAAAAACCATAACGCAATCTCTCTCTTGGGGGGGTTGCATCAAAATTGGATATGGAAGCCATTTAGAGTTTTTATCCATCAAGGGTGGATTGCAAGTCCTTGAACATGGTCAAGAAAGGAAAAAAAACACCTCGAGACATTTCTAAATTTTCTTGGTATCAATATCCTTGAACGAGTCCTTCAACCAACATGTGAGTCCTGTGTAAGGGTTCTTTGCAGTGCTTCGAGTGGGATACAAGTGTTATGAGTAGGTTTTATGCATTAGAAATGTGTCTAGATTCCTAAACATGGTCAAGGGGGTAAACAAGGGCCTCAATCAATAATTGAACCTTTTTGAGCTCAAGTGCCATGAATAAAACCTGGACACAA
>ML871886.1:8207-19727 GCA_009831015.1 Picea engelmannii
GTGAGTGACTTATTCAGCATCATGCCTGATTACTCAGATGGAGTATGGCTTCGAGAGATGATGCAGTTGATGCTATCAGATGATAGTGTTAATGGTGCTCGTGATCTAATCATGAGATAGCTTGTACAGTTATGATGATGCTATCGGTTGAATGGTATGTTTGTGCTCAAGACCATTGCCTTCAATACCTCCCTAGCTAGGAGGGAGTGTTGATATTATGGTAGTTGCGGGAGGTATTTACATCCACGTGTAACCCTAACGAGAATAGAATATTTTGGGAAGCAAGAAGTAACCCTAGAAGACAAGTCGGCTAAAGGAAATATTTAATATTAAGTGTTTAGCCTCCAGAATGAGAAGTCAGCCCAGACAGCTCAGGAAAAACAGTATAAATACAAGAGGCCAGATCTCATTTGGTACACACAGCTCGCAACTGCAGAAATGTACAAGTGCGCACTGTAGAAACTGGGTAAGTGTGCAAATCTGGAGAGTAGTTGCAGCTGCAGCTACTGCAATCTGTATTCTCGGTTTAGGCTTGGACTTTCTATTGGTTATGGTTTAGACTTTTTGCCCTATATGCTTTATCTGGAGAGAGGTACTCTACATTGATTGACTATTAGGCCTAAGGTTTACTTCCGAAATCATTCTTTGTCAAGGTTAAGGTGCTTGGGGGTGGCTTCGGCCTATGGTTGGGTGACAATATTGCTATATTGTTTATGGTTAAACGAGCACATCTATTATTTCTAACAATAACCTGGAACAGAAAGATGCTACTGATTCACCTTTCTCCATCTTTGAATACTTAAGCTTATGCTTAAGTGTCCTCTTGTGACTTGGAGCATGTTTCTCATACAGAATCACCAAGGTATCCATACAGTCCTTGGCAGTCATTAACGAAGTCATTGTCGGCATTATACTGTCTTTGACTGAGTCAAAGATTATTCTCTTAGCCTTTGCTTGACTCTTCCTGAAAGTCGTTCTTCCTGCATTAGTAGTGGGTTCCTCCACCACTGTGGTCACATACTGCTCAAGATCATGCTTCTGCAAAATATTTGTTATCTGGAGCTTCCACACATTGAAGTTGGCAGCTCCTTCAAGCCTATCCTCAACCCTAACTGAAATAGAGGATGCCATGGACCTCACACTGGAAACTTAATCAAGCTTGTTTGGATCTATGTGTACCTGTTGTTGCACTTCAACAAGCTTAACACACCCTAATCTCTGATACCCTATTAAATTTTGAGCTTGATTTCTTAAGCGGATTATTTCTTTGAATTCTTCAACACTTTGATTCCAGCTTAATACATTTCAACAATATAGAATCATAACTGAATAGCAATAACCATGTAGATACGTAAGCATGCACATCAACAACACATATACCCTGGGGAAACCTTGTACAGGGAGAAAAACCCCGGCAAACAATATTCCTTTATTGCATTAATAATGTATGACTACTTACAAATATCCACCATGAAAAAAAATGCTCTTAAAAGAGCTTGCCAAGACGACTTAGACTGGACTGAAAAGACCTTGTAGAAGAGGAGAGGCTTTGCTAATATAATTTATGGTTATTGACCAGCACTGTGGAAGAAACTAAGCGTTGCCTGGGTGCTACTTTGATGCCCTTTTCTGGACTGATATGCAGCCTTTCTTACCAGGGATATACGCTGCCTTTTCTTGACTGATATTATGTCATGTTCTTGACTGATATGTTATCCTGTTTAGGACTGATATGTTGCCATGTTATGCATTGATATGTTGTCCTGTATAGGATTGATATGATGTCCTGTTATGCACTGATACGTTGTCCTGTTATGCACTGATACGTTGTCCTGTATAGGACTAATACGCTATCCTGTATAGAACTGATACATTGTCCTGTATAGGACTGATATGTTGTCCTGTTATGCACTGATACTATGTCGTGTATAGGACTGATACGTTGTCCTGTATAGAACTGATATTGTTGCCTCTATAGCTTCACCCTTACCCTGCATAAAAATTGTGTTGAAGAGAGAGGTCGACCTCTGCTTATAAAGGAGTGAAGAGGAGAAGTAGATGGCTCGAATTAGGAACATGTTTGCATGCTTTAACATAACTCAGCTTCACACTTTAGTTCGAAAATAGAACTAGACTTGACACTTCAGTTACAACTCACCCTTGACTTGGCATGCACGCGTACTAACTTAGCATGCACGTGTCATGCATGTCATGCATGCAACATGCAACTAGACATGCATGCAACATGCAACAACTTGACAACAATGTCTTTGACTTAGACATGCAAGTTTGACTTCTACAACTGGACTCTTTACAAGGCAATTCGAATTTCTCTTCATGGTGGAAAATGTTACACGTGCCAACGCACTAGATCAATACATTTAGATCATTTGCAATATTAGGAATATCGTTTGTTTCTAGCTCATAGAAATTTTATATTCAACCTAACTTTTGCTAGATGCCTTGACTTTTGCTCATGGCTCACAAGGCTTGACTAGGCTCACATAGGTTGTACGTTCCCCCTGACTTTTGCACTAGTTTGTCTATGCTCACAGAGGTTGTACGTTCCCCCTGACTTTTGCACTAGACTGTCTATGCTCACAGAGGTTGTACGTTCCCCCTGACTTTTGCATTAGACTTACATAGCATCTTGTTCGTCCTGACTTTTGGTTTGACTCACAGAGGTTGTATGTTCCCCTTGGCTTTTGTCAATACCTCACAAGATTGGTTGATTCTCCAAATCTCCCTGGCTAGCCTCGGGGTGGCCCATATGGCCTCTCATTGGAGAATGAGAGTAGATGCTGCCAAATTTAACACAAGAAAAAATACAAACATCAAAATAGTTGATCAGGCCTCAAAATTTGTCCTTCGATCTTGTTGGTCGCTACTCCTTTGCTACCCCTTGCTCCCTTCCTCGAACCATGCACACTTGGATTAAAGTCCTTCTCCACCCAATCAATGAGATCTCACTATCTCACTTTGTGTGTGTCTCCTCCTCTCACCTTAGTTGCCTTTTATAATGTTGAGTTTACCCTAAATCCAAAACCATAGATCTCCAAAGTGATCAATGGTTGAGATTAGATCTCACCAACACTTGAGATCAATGGCTAAGATTTAATTTAATTCACTAATGCCAAAAACTTAGGCATTTCCTTAATTTAAACTCAATTAATTATAAAGATGCGTTCACTTTAATAAATTGAATTTCCTAAGTCTTGAGAGGTATTAATGACAACTTCCACACGTTAGACACAAAACCAATGTGGAAGCACCTATTCGATGCTACAAACATCAACACTAACATCAATGGCACAGAAAACCACTTGAGCACTTTCACTTCCCGTAGGCACTGAAGAAGGATGTAGTATAGTGCAAATCTAATATCAACTAGTTTAAGCAACTCCATCTTTAGCAAACGACTAAGAAATAATATGTGATTGGTGATGGCCATGGATATACATCAAAATTTTCACCCATATTCAATTAAATTAATAATCCAATCCATTTTGCCAATGCCCTTTAGTGCATTCATCAATGAATGTAGACAAAAGGGCGTCCAAAAAAACATGGCTATAAGGTTTTAACCAATCAACCCTACAACTTTGTAAAAAGGGGCTACATCTAGAATAATTTGCACAATATTAGATGGCCCCACCTTCTCAGTGGCCTCACAAAACTAGAACTTGAAGAAGAGTGTTTTCTCTTGTTGTATACAATCAATCGCACTCACAAAATAGGGATTGAATGTTGAAAATATACAACAATGTTCGAAGTGAATAGTTCCTAGCAACCATCTATGATATAATAGAATATCCATCTACACGCCATGACACTTTCAATGGGGCCATCATCTTCTAAAGGTGGGATGTCTCCTTGTCAACCAACAATATGTAAAACTTCTCATAGCTAGTTGTCTTATATACTGTAAGACTATCATTAATAGCACAAACAATTTACTCAACAAAATAGAGAACGAGTCACACATTTGATGGGCATACCACATGCAACAAAAAAACCTTGCTATATAAAAATCAACAACCCTCTGTCGAAGTTTTACATGGATAAACACGTAATCACTTCACAAGTTAGTTGGTGAACCCATTCAAAGAAAACAACAAAAAATAGAGAGAAGCACCATATTGTTTAAGAGCCCATAGGCGTGACACTTGTAAATCGTTCAATAGAAGATAATACAAAATGATTCTCCCCGAGACGGGCCCATGTAAAGATGAGTAGGTCATCCATAGCCATAACCAAGATTTACAACATAACACCCCTAATAATGCCAGTCATGATCAAAAGTGAAGAAATACACCATTCCCAACATCCCCCCTTGATCTAAACAAGAGGTTACAAAGAAGAATGATGAATACAAATATGAGTGAGTTTATAGCATAATTGCACGAGGACTTATCCCAATTCCCCACCATTAAAACCCACATTTCGGTCACTTCGACGTTTCGAGGATTTTGGAACTCCTCATAAACGTTTTAAAATGCTTGAAAATTCCATCAAGGACTAGAAGGATTTTAAAGGACCATTCCCACATTTTGAGCAAAATTTAGGGGACTTTAGGGGGACCGTCCCCACGTCTCTTGATTTTTCAAAAGCCCCTAGATGTCCCTCACGATGTAGCTTTCCGATTGGGTTAAAAAATGTTTAAGAAATTTGTATGGTTGAGTGGATGGAACTTCTTTACAAAACACTGCTTAAGATTAGTTGCAACCATGTAGCTATTTGTGCACTATAATAATGGTACTACTTTGATACTGCATTAGAGAATTCATTTCAATATCCCACGAGGCTCACATAGTCCTAAAATGAGTTGTGTACAATTTGCTTGACCTTTTAGTTATCTTTATTGATGTAGATACCGACCAACATTTGCTTTGATGATTTGATGGGTAGGAATTCAACATGTATACAGAGCTAGGTGTGAACAATGGAACAACATTAACCTTGATTTAACTCTAACCTCCAAGTGTAACCCTTTCAGACTCATAACTACTAATTGCATAAGTGCAAGTTGCAATTTGCTTCATTACAATTTTTTATATTTTGTTTATAAGTATAAATACATATATAAATATGCTAATATCCCACAAGGCTCGCATAGTCCTAAAGAGGTGTGTACAATTTGCTTGACTTTTTAATTATCTTTATTGATGTAGATACCAATCAACATTTGCTTGACAATTTGATGGGTAGGAGCTCAACATGTGTATAGGGATAGGTGTGATCAATGGACCAATCTCAAACTTGATTTAAATATAACCTCAAAGTGTAACCTTTTAGACTTGTCACAAGTGACTGCATAAGTGTAGGTTGTAGTTTGCTTCATTACAATCTTTATATTTTTGTTGATATGTATACATACATACATATATATCAATGTTGCAAACATCGTGATATATCACAATGTGTCTAGGTCGGTGACAATATCGCCTAAAAAAATCATGATTTTTCCGCTGACTAAAAAATCGCAATTTGTTCTGAAAAAGCCGCAAGTCAACGGAAAATATCACCGACGTCGTACACAATACGCTTTTTAGCCATAAAATTAACTTTTTTTAACTCATTTTCAGAACGAGTGAAGGGATTTCAGAGCAAAGGAGGTCTCCGACATTTTCCTTTGAGCTAAGAACCAAAAATATAGTGTTTTCATTTGCCATCAATAGTTTACTATGGAGTGGGGATTGGTTCCCATCAGCTATTTCCATATTTGGAAGTATGTGTAATAATTTCAACATGGTTTTTTTTTTTTTTTTGAGATTTTTGATAGGTTTTGCAATGTCCATCACTTATCCCTCCCTCTTCTTGTCGATTTTCAATAGGAGATCTACCATTTTTTTATATTTGATTTTTTTATCTGCAGCATTCTTGTATTTTGAATCTTGATTTCCATTTTTCCCCAATGTTTAAGCATTGCTATCTAAAAATGTAGAAAGCTTTGGACCCTGCTTTGGCCCTGCTTTGGACCCTATGTGGGGAAATTGACATTTTAAAACTCATTTTCAGAACGAGTGAAGGGGTTTGAGAGAAATGGAGGTCTCCAACATTTTTCTTCGAGCTAAGAACCAAAAATAGAGTGTTTTCATTTGCCATCAATAGTTTATTATGGAGTGGGGATTGGTTCCCATCAGCTATTTCCATATTTGCAAGTATGTATAACAATTTCAACATGGTTTTTTTTTTGTTTTTTGAGATTTTTTATTTTTTTATCTGCAGCATTCTTGTATTTTGAATCTTGATTTCCATATTTTCCCTTATGGGAATATGGAGCACGCTAAGGGAAATAATCGACAAAAGTTGAATTGCAAGTTGTGTGGGAAGAAAATGACATGTGGAGATTAGTTGGTTGAAATACCACCTTGCACAAATTATGGGGCATGAAGTGAGAATTTGTCCAGATGCAACCGCAAAAATTGTTCATATTGCCAATAAATCACTTTAGGGTATGGGTAAAAAGAGAGATATGAGGGAAGTTGTAAGAATTGAGCTTGCAACAAGAGAAGTTGCAAGATCTTGGTTGGCTAGAAGTGACAGTGTTTCCTCGGCCTCACCTTCCACAATGCCTTCAATGACCTCATCTTTTTTTGTTCCAAGAACCACAGCTAGTGAACAAACCTTCTATTAGGTCAGTGGTTAAAATGAAGGAGAAGCAAGAAGTAGACAAGATTGTGTCAAGAAGTAGCAAGAAGTAGACAAGATAGAGTGACATTCCTTCTAGCATTGCCAAGAACAACCCGTTTTACCATCTATGTTTGATATTGTTGCTATTGTTGGCCCAAGGTATAAAGCCCCCTACCTATGACGAGTTGAGAGGACCTATCCTTCAAAATAAAAAGCTCCATTGTGCTCGTAAATTGGAGGAGCTTAACGAATCATGGGAAGTCACTAGATGCACCCTGATGTTAGACAATTGGACTAGTTAGAAGGGAAAGACCCTTATTAATTTCTTGGTTAATTGTCCCAAGGGGACAATGTTTATTAAAAATGTCGATGCATTCGCACATATTAAAGATGCAGCATTAATATGTGAGTTGTTGGACAAATTCATCCAAGAGATAGGTCCGCAAAATGTTGTCCAAGTCATAACGGATAATGTTGCTAATTATGTGGCTATTGGCAAGTTGTTTATGCTAAGGTATTCGTCCTTGTTTTGGACTCCTTGTGTCGCACATTGCATTGATTTGATTTTAAAGAATTTGAGCAAAATCGCTTATATCAAGGATATTGTTGAATCAGCTAGGAGCATAACAAAATTTATATAGAATCATGCATCTGTGCTTTAGCTTGATGAGACAATTCACACGTCCTGTAATCGCATGCTTTGCCAATAGCTTCATATCTCTTCAATCTCTCCTAACTTGTATGTGGGAGGTGAAGTGAATGTTCCTTTCAGATGAGTGGCGTGCTTGATCACTTAGCACTAAATCAGAGGGGCCAGCCATATCCAAGCTAGTGTCATACCAAGTCAATTTTTGGGCGAGAGTGGAGAAGGTATGTGCCATTAGCGAACCTTTGGTAAAGGTTCTTCTCTTGGTTAATGGAGACAAACATGCAATGGGCTACTTATATGAGGCCATAGATAGGACCAAAGAATCCATCTATGCCTATTATGAGAACAAGGGGGATGAATGATATGAGAAATGATTATTTATATGGAGGGTGATTGATGAGCAATGGAACAATACACTCCATCTCCCCATTCATGCTACAGAAATCTACCTCAAATCCTGTGGTTTTAGATTTGATGCTGAGGTTATGGATGGATTCCTCATGTGTTCAACAAATGGTGCCAAGTCCACAAGAACATGTAGAGATTTCTAAAGAAATGGAAATATATAAGATGCTCGTTGGAACAATCGATTTGACATGATTGTTCATGATAGAAAGACCAAGATGCCAGGTAAGCTTCATTTTGTTTTAAATTTCAATGTATTTTCTTAGGTTTCTCTTATTTGATGTAGATGCTTGATGGACAAGCTATGGCTCAAGAGTACCCAATTTACAAAAACTTGCCATTCGGGTGCTTAGCCAAACATGTAGCTCTTCAAGATGCAAACATAATTGGAGTGTGTTTGAAAAAATACAAACCAAGAAGCACAACAAATTATGAAATCATTATAAATTATAATTTTATGCTCATCACCCTCTAAATTACGTATTATAATTTATAATTTATGACCCTCATAAAGGTTGGAATTCCAACGCCTTAATGACCTGGTCTACATCTACTACAATCTCCGATTGTGGGTGAGGCAGCTTCAGAAAACACTTGTGGATGTCGTTTTGTTGGATTGGATTGACACCACTATTGCATGGAGGGTTGAAACCAAGATGTTGAAATGCATCTTATTTCAGTATACCACTTAGACTAAATGAGATTTTAGCCTTCTATAAAGATACAACAGCCATACAACTGTTCTTTATGAACAAAAACACTCATAGACTAGTTCTGAAATAAAATAACAGCAGAAATAACTCATATATCAGCAGGTTGTAACCTTCATTTGGCACAAAAATCTGTGCATAAACACTTGAAGAAATTACACAGAAAATAGGACAGATTTGAGAAGAATGTCTCTTTATTCAGCTTAAGGAAAAATTCTGAGTACATCAGCAGTTTACAATCAGCATTTAATGAGTTGTACTTTCACCCTATCTGAGCAAAAATTTCACATAATTTTTGTATAACATAGTCTTGAAATCAGAACCAGATTTCCTGACCAAAGGTACGGACTGTCCAGTCATAATCAGCAGAAATATGTCTCGAAATATGTGCCCAGAAAAAGTACAGAACTATACCTTGCTATACGGATTAATTTGCAGCAGTAAAACACCTTGAAATCCATGCCAAAACTCAGCATCGATTTCTGTGCTAGTTGTGGCTGCAAAACCCAGCAAATAAATGTTGTACGACCTCCTCTTTAATGCTGAAATCTTTCTAAAAAAGCATGCCAATCCCCCTAGGGATGTGTGCCAACTCTAGTTGTTGAAACTCTCTTCCTCCAAGCAAAGAAACTCTCCTTGGAATCCGTGCCCCTTCACCTTCCCTCAAGCTCTCCTCAAAAGTGTGCCTTCCTTCTCCTAATGAGTTGCTTTTAAACAATTTCAAAATGTAACTCTCCTAACCCTTGATCTCCCTTGAGTGACTCTTCCCTTTCCCTTGAGATCAACGGTCACGAATTAATCATTCGTTGAGGTCACTTAAGTCATTAAAGTGACCCATAACATCATAAAGTCACTTTTACATTAAAAAATTAAAAGACCCAACTTTATAAAATCACTTTATAAAAACACATCATAAAGTCACTAGGAGAAAATTTGTTTGGTCACTTCCACATGCTGAGTGCTACCAATGCAGAAGTACCTCCAAGCTACCAAATTTCAACACAAGAGGCTATCATGGACTCAACCCTTGAAGGGTTACAAGAGGAGGCGCAGGAGGTGGCAAGGGAGAGTGCGGTAGAGGAGGAGGATGTTCCAAAAAAACACTTTTATAGGAGGTGGCTATTGACATGGGGAGTGTGCCACCACCTTCACAGACACAAACATCGTCATAGACACAACGAATTGGACTTAGCAATAGCACCGACAGATGATGTCAGAGTCTAGCTTCTCCTTCCTCTTCTAGAGGACGTCAAAGTATAGTTTATCCTTCTTCTTTTAAAGCACAGCAAAGTCCAACATCAATCCCAGGGCCTTCTTCCTCTAGAGGAAAAGCCATTACCAGAGCCATTACCTTTACCCGTAAAAGGGGCGAACGGAATCGTTAGGTTATGTATCTAATTTCATTGTAGATGACTCATGATGATGAGATATACTTATTATATTTTTTTATGATATTTTGAGGCTCGAGAGTTAGGACTCACGACACAATTCGGTATTCATGTGATGTATCACTAGACATCTTATACATCAGTTTTCTCTTCATATTTATGTGAAAAAGTATTTATTTGATGTTGTCATTGCTTTAGAAGTTTAAAAAATTGAAAAAAAATAAATATTTTTATTTTTTTTAAGTTTGTCAATATTTTCCCTAATGTTGTCAATAAGTTGTTTTCCAGACCCTCAACGATATATTCGCCAACACGATTTTTGCAACAATGATGTATATAGATACATAGATAGATAACTCCAAGGGTTAGCTCAAGTGGTTTTGAGCCAGACGTGAAGCTATCCCCAATGGAGGAGGCCACGGGTATGAATCTTTGGTTCCCCCTTGGGGTTAGGCCCGTAATCAGGCCGACGGTTTACCTCGTTTACCATCCACGAAATGTGGGGAAGTACTCGGAGGGTTTCCCGTGATTTCTTCCATCGGAGAGATTAAAAAAAAGGATACATACATAGATATAGATATGTGTGTGTGTGTGTACATATTATTGTCATCCCCAACTCGCCATCCCCTCGAAAATTTGGCGGCGTGCTCTAGCCATTCTGAAAACCCGTCCACTCTTTCCCCCATTCCTAAAACCTGTGCAACACAGTGTTTTATTAATATTCAAAGGAAGCTTTAATGTCAAATAAATTTTATTTGAAATTGTTGTTGAAAACCCAAATGTAGAGGAATCTTTAAAGAAAACCAATTAAAAATCGAACTATGAACATGCGAAGGAAGACTTTGAAGAAGACCAGGAAGAGGGAAAACCTAGGTGCGAGGAGAACATTTAAAAAAACAAGATTGATATTCAAATACTTGATGTGAACAAGGGTGTAGAGTAACTCTAAGAATTACTAAGATGATGAAAAACAAGGGTGCAAAGGCAAGATCTAAGGAAAAACTAGGTTGAGAGGTAAATTCCAGTTGTGAACTTAGGTACAAAGACAGACTCTAAAAAAAATTGAGGTGATGGCACACCTATGTGTAGAAGAATGCACCAAAAAAATAGGCTAAAAACTTGAGCTATTGGGTGTGGACACAAATGCAAAAACCAACTCTAAATAAGACTAGGATAACAACCAAAATGGGGCTCTGATACAAACTAATATGTGCACATCATTGTAGCATGAAAAAAAAGAGAGGAGAACTTCCTCAAAATTGTCTTCTCCAAAATTGTGGCTACCTTCGTATTACCCATTGGTACATATTGATACTAACCCAAACCCATCTACACCATAGTTTAATATGCACCTCAAGGTTACAAAGCTAGAGGTTGCATATCTTACAAATATTTGATATGTTGGCCATTTGTGTGAACTCAAGATACCAATCCTCAAACCTTGAGACCTTGAGGTGCATTTGAGCCAATGTCTATATTCAATGCACCCAATGTGAAATCGAACTTCATAGCATTGTTACACATGCACGTGAAGAGTTGATGGAGCATCCCCGCCCAACCTTGGTTGAGGAATGCACCAAGCTAGACTAGCCACAAATAAGATTGTGACAAAATTGGAAATTGGAGATACAAATAGATCTTCATCTTAATATAAAACTAACCTAGAGTAGACTATTTGATGGAAAAAACCTTATGGATGCCAATAATAGCTAATATCTTAAATAGACAGTTACTA
>ML871887.1:8233-19727 GCA_009831015.1 Picea engelmannii
TGAGGTGCTTTTCCTGTCAGCAGTGCATCCTGCCCAGTCTGAATCTGTGTAGCCAACCAAACTGACTCCATCTCCCCTGACATAGTTTAGGCCAAAGTCCACTGTCCCAGCAGCATATCTCAAGACGTGTTTTGCCCCAACCATGTGAACACTCCTCGGCTCAACCATGTACTGGCTTAGTGTGTTCACGGCAAAACATATATCTGGTCTGGTGTTAACCAAATACATAAGTGAACCGATCAACTGCCTGTATACTGTGGCATCCACCAACTGGCTATCTGAAGCACTAAGCTTCTTTCAGTTGGTGATCATAGGTGTAGACATGGGTCTGCAATCCTCCATCTGAAACCTGCTCAAAATATCTGCTGCATACTTTCCCTGCCCGAGAAATATGTGACCCTCCTCTTTCCATACCTCCATACCCAGAAAGTAGTGCATCAATCCGATATCACTCATCTCAAATTCTGATGCAAGTCCCAACTTGCACCTAGTTATGAGATCCTTGGCTCCAGTAATGAATAGATCATCCACATACAAAATGAGAATGAGCGTGTCCTCACCCCTAATGATGAAATAGAGGTTCGGATCAACATTGCTCTTCTCGAAGCCCATCTGAAGCAAATAAGTATCAATTCGTGAATACCAAGCTCGGAGAGCTTGCTTCAGACCGTATAGTGCCTTCCTCAGAAGACACACGTGAGTCTCCCTGTCACTCACCTCAAAACCCTGTGGCTGCTCTATGTACACCTCCTCCTCAATAAAGCCATTCGGAAATGCGGTTTTCACATCCATCTGATGAATACTCCAACCCATCTCTGCTGCTATGGAAATGATAGTCCTGATAGAAGTGTATCTCGAAACTGGTGCGAAAGTCTCATCATAGTCGACTCCCTCAATCTGTGAGAAGCCTTGTGCCACAAAACAGGCCTTGTGTTTCTCCACACTGCGATTTGCAACAATCTTGGTCTTGTACAACCACCTGGAAGTCACAACTGACTTCCCCACTGGCCTCAGAACCACATCCTAGACATCATTGCGCACAATGGAATCATACTCCTCGACCATGGCCTCTCTCCAGACCTGATGGTCCACTGCCTGCGCAAAAGTCTGTGGCTTAGTATCCATGATACTCGTCACTAATGCCAAATATGCTTCCAATCTGACTGGTGGCCTGCTCTCTCTGATTTGGCTCTTGGGCTCCCCTATATTCTCCCTGGCTTCTTTCAGGGTCTGCTGAAACCATCTAGGTCTCCTCTTCCCTGAAGTGGTCAACGGAGAAGTAAGGTCTCTTTGCCCAAGAGTGACTGCCTCCGGACTTGTCTCAACACTCTGAGATCCTGAAGACTGTACTCCCTCTGAAGTCTGTGCCCCATCTGACTGAACATGCCTTGACTGTGACCTTGAAGCTGTGCATGGTGACCCTGTCACCCCTGATACTGGTGTACCTGACGACTGAGGCTGTGCTCCCTTTGAGACTTCAACTGGCAACTGTGCATCATCCTCAACTCCAACTCTCGACTCAAGAGATCTCACAAAATCCCTATCCTCCTCAAATCTATCATCTCTGCTCACCACCACTTTCCTAAGTGGCGGAATGTAGATGCGATAGGCTTTCGACATCTCTGAGTATCCAACTAGAATCCCATGCTGGGCTGTGGGGTATAGCTTTGTCCTCCTCTCCAAGGGGACATGAGAGAAAGTCGAGCACCCAAATATCCTGATGTGCTCGAGATCGAGCCTCCTATCAGTGAAGGCCTCCTTAAGAGTCATCTTCCCCAAAATCCTATGGGGGCTCCTGTTCTGCAGGTAAACTGCAGTAGCACATGCCTCTGCCCACAAATACAAAAGCAAACTTTGATCATGCAACATAGATCTCGCTGCACTGGTAATGGCCCGGTTCTTCCTCTCGGCAACCCTGTTTTGCTGGGGGTTGTAAGGTACGGTCATCTGTCTCCTGATGCCATGCTATGCACAGAAGTCTACAAACTGTCTCGAGGAATACTCTCCCTCGTTATCCAACTGCAAGACTTTGATCTTCTTTCCTGATTGGTTCTCCACAAGAGCTCTTAACTCTGAACTCTTGGAACCATGCCATTCCAGATGGAGTCAGGAGGAGTGTTAAGAGTGATGAACGTGCTATGGGTGCCAGAACTTAGGAGAATTGTGCTCTCAGTCTCAACGATTGAGAAGAAGGGATTTGCCATAGTGTTCCTGGATGGATAGGCGTCGATCAAGCCTAGAGGATCTAGCTCAAACAGAACAATGGTTTTTGGAGTTGGAGAGAGTAACTTGTCTAGGCTAAAGGGCCAGCCTATGCAAGCAATGGCAAGGAGTAGAGTGGCAAAGAACAAGGAGCAGGTAGCTCCGAATTTTGAGCAGCTCAGAGGGAGTCAATCTTTAGGTTTAGGTGGGACTCGAGAAGGAGAAACCTTCCAAGTTTGTCAAGAAGGAGTCATGGTACGAGATGGCCATGCAGGATGCTCAGAAGCAGGAGGCTTCTAGGAGTATGTTCAAAGGCAACAAGTCTTTGAAGAAAATGGTCCGAACGAGATGGCAATGATAGCTTTATGTTCATTGGGAGCAACCGATCAGGTGGATTGGAGAGTAGCCATGGTAGCAGATATGATAGCGAAGACAGAGCCACCTTCGGGTGGTAGAAATACCTTCCTTGCTAAGAGGGAGTGTTGATGTTTTAGTAGCATCAAACAGGTACTTCCACGTCGGTTTGTGTCTAACACGTGAGAGTCGCCCTCAATGCCTCTCAACCATAGGAAATTCACTTTATAAGTTAATTATTAAAATGAATGTACTTTTGTAATTAATGTGAGTTTAATTTAATTAAAGCCGTAGGCTAAATGTTCTATGAAATGACGATTTTTTTCCGGGGACATTTGCTCGAAATCCGGTGAGAAATTGTTAGATTCGTAGATTTGAGTGATTGTTTCTGTATAATCCGAGTGCCCTAGGGGTTTTTCAGCATGCTGAATCCATTTCTGCATTCAGAAATGGATTTTGAACAACAAAAGGTAGTGATTCGTGTAAATTTATATCGTCGGATTCCGGCGAAAAAAGCCATTTCGTAGTACAGCTAGACAACGTCTTAATTAAATGCCTAAGTATTTGGCATTAGTAATTAAATTAAATCCTAGCCATTAGATATAAAGTGAAGGTGAGATTTAATCTCAGTCCTTGATCACTTTGGAGATCTAGGGTTTTGGATTTAGGGTAAACTCAAGGTTATAAAAGGCAGCCTATGTGAGAGGAGGAGATACACAGATATATGGAGTGAGAGAGTGAGCTCTCATTGATTGGGTGGAGAAGGACATTCATCCAAGTGTGCAGGGGCAGGGGCCAAGGAAAGGAGCGAAGGGGCAGCAAGGGAGATGGCAGCCAACCGGAAAGATCTAAGGACTGATCTTGAGGTTTGTAGGGATTGGCTATTTGCTGATTTATATTCCTCAGGTGGGCCATTATTCCAGGACGGGAGCCCAGATTAATAATAAATATCTCACAGTACTGGTTTTCCCTTCGGGGTTTTTCCAGGGGTAATTTACCCAGAAATCTTGTGTGCAATGTGTATGGTTTCATTATTTATGCTTCCTCTATAATGTTTTGTTAAAGCTCAGCCATTCTTTTATTCAGTAATTTGCTTAATGAGTTAATTTACCGCAAGGGTTTACTTGGAATTAACTGCTGGGTGCTGGGTTTAGAAATTAACATGAAAGCCATTCAAAACTGCTGTTCTAATAATGCTAGAGTCTACAAACACATAGTGCAGAAAACTTAAACTCACAGGTCTGTCCTAAATCACATCACTTTTATTAAGCAGAAAAAAAACAGAATTACAGTGTGCTTGCTAAATCGCTGTGAAAAGTAGAAAACAGAAACTCAGTAGATGGACTGTCAAAATCTGTTACTGCTTGCTCATTAATTCTGAAATGAAATCTGCTACGGAAAAACAACAGCAAACTAATTCTCTGTTCACTGTTCAAAAACTGAATGAATAAACCTATACCTCTGCCTTCTCTTTTATAGACTGAAAAGAAGAGTAGGTACAATGAATTTGGACACATGCACAACAGTGCCTCCACTGAAGATGATCTGAAGCATTCAAGCATGCACACTACTCACTAGACTGCATGCGCTTAGCTGAATTTAGACTTAAGCTAAAAATTAGAAAACTGCTTAATAGAACTGAAGCTAACACATGCAACTACATGCACCCTCTTTTACTTAACTGAGAAATGACATGCAAACTGCTGAAAATAGATTGCTGAAGATAGAACAACAATCCACTCTTATAAGACTGATTACTCCCTCATAATTAATATGTCGAACTGCTGAAGAAGTGTGCCCTCACAGTTGTGTTGAAGTGCCCAGATTTGTTCATCAGTGTGCCAGATCTACAGAAGACAATTCGAGGTACAATTTAACAGGGCTAGGGCTATGAGAAGAAAATGTGCAGTCATACGTATGGACCGACAGATAAATAGACAGGTTGAGGGTTGAGGCTTGAGCATAACTTTATATATATAACATTATGCATAAATCTTGTGTGTGAAATTCAAAAACTCTCGACTAACTTTTATTTCTTTTCTGATGTCCCATCTTTTGACTAAAATGAAAAATTCCTTTTATTTCTTTTCTGATGTCCCATCTTTCGACTAAAATGAAAAATTCTTTTCTTAAGTTGTCATTAGGACATTTGCTACCTTGCTTATGAAAAATGATGGAGAGAAGAAGAGAAACTTTTCCCCCATTCTTCTTGATTGTTCTTGATAGACAGTTTAGATGTCTTGCATATTTGGGATGTCAGATAAATGGAAAGTTAATACCTTTCAGTTTTAACATTAAATCATACTGATATGTCTATGAATTAAATGCAGCACTTTGGGAGGGAAATAGTATCCAGGGATCTTGGTTTGGATGTAAACCATTCTGATGTTGAACGTGTCTATCTTGCACTATACAAAGGTTTCATGGAGGTATGCCTTTTTGGTTGAGTTAAAAAATGATTATTATGACTTCATTGCATTTAACATGCATATTTTCCAAGACATTCCCTACCATACAGTTATAGTACTTCAAATAGAAAGTAATCAATATTTGAAATGTTACATGTACAGCCAGAAGATTTTGACCTCAGAAAGTTCATTTTCTTATTCTGTGTTGTGTATCCTAATCTTTCATATAGCACATTCTGAATTGGGAATGTATTAGGGACGGGTGCTATGTAGTAATTGTGTTTTAACTGTTTATTCATGGGCGGGCAGATTTTTGTTTAGAATGGTATAGTTGCCTAACTGCAAATATTAGATGAAGGTGCCTCGTGTTTTAAGTCAAGGAAAGAAAAAATGTAGTTTTGAGTTATCTAAATGAGCTAAATTGTGTAGGTCCAGGTAGCTAACATTGTTAACATTCATGTTTCAAGCAGGAAATTGATGCTGTAGATAATGGAATTAATCAGTATGATACTGAAAAACCAGCTAGATACGAGAGAAATACAAATTTGTCGGCAAGGATTTCTAGAATCAACCCTGACTGGATGGAGGAAAACCCTGCTGATAAAGAGGATCGTCTTTTCCATAGTGCTATGAAGGTTGCAGGATATGAATTTAAAGAGGTGCGTCTCTGAAGTTCTCTGTATATTATCAGTGGGATATATGTATCATGTTTTTGCTCTCTTGGTACAATTTCTATTAGTATGTTTTAGTTTGGTATGTGTAAGGATTACATTCATAAAATCTAGTAGTCTATGATAACTGTGGGTACCATTCTCATTCACAGCTCACATTCCGAAGACAATTCACATCTCTGACTGAAGGTCCATACCAGCAGCATGGGCTGTCACATTAATAGATGATGCTTTCTATATCATGTATGTCTCATCTTCTTTATTATTAAAATGTATCAACCATTTATTTGCCATATTACCTAGGATGTAGATGGCAGTCTTATTAAAAGTTGTTGCTTCTATTGTTGAGATTTACAAGGGTCAATAGAGGAATTGATGGAACAAAACCTCACCCAAATTTTGAAATAACCTCCTCACAAGTACACTAGAGAAATACAAGTGCTGAAAACAGAAATACACAAGTGCACCCAAGAGAACAATGCCAATCGCAAGAGGAAAAATGCCAAAATTAAGTGCTCTTAGGCTTATAACACTTGGTATTTTGGATCAAGAAGATCGCAAGATGAGATGATACAAATGAGAGTTTGAGTTTTGTATTTATACACAATTCAAGTGAGGCACCCCTTCAAGAGAGAGTTATGGGCCCACAAAACAAGGGCACACACCCCAAGAAGGTTATTGAGTCTACATATCAAGTTTAACTAGGTTGACATTAACCATAAACCTAGTATACAATAAATGAAATAAAATATGGCATCAGTCATAATTACAAGTACAAATTGATACATATGGATGGGCCGTGGCCACATGTACAGTTTACACCTGTTACCTTCTAAATCTGCCCCTGTAAAATATTCAAGTCCAAACAAGCATGGAAACCTAGGGAAACTTCCTAGAAACCCTACCCAATATCACCTCAGTAGTATTTCCCTTCACTTTAGGCTAGCTCTCCTCTTTCACAAGGGGCTTTCCCTAAGTGAGATTGCTAAATTACCCATATAATCTTCTTCAACAAACCAAATTTAGCAATCGAGTAGTTATGATGTACAATGGATATTATCCTGGTGGATTCAAGTAGAAAAATGGAGTCAAAACACTTTAAGGCTTGAAAGACTTAATGACAGACAATATTAAACCCAAGAAGATGCTTGAAACAACAATCAATCTCAGTCACAACAGTGCTGCAAAATCATATTCCAGCCAGCATACTAAGTTCATAAAGATATAGTACTCTTAGTGTAGTTTTGCCTCATCACATAAAATCAATATCTGAAAAATGAAGTATAAGACAGCATTTTATTAAATAGAGAAGCCCAGGGACATAGCATAAATCAGATCTGAAATCAGGGTCTTGAAAAGAACAAAGGAATCTCTTTTCAGACCTCTAATGCTGAAGATAAACCCTAAGACAGCAGCAATATTTCCAGCATAAGAGAGAGGAGAAGAAAATACATTATAAGTCTTACAATAGATGATGACAACCGTGAATATTTCCTCAAATAAACTCCAAACCTGCAGAAGACATTATTGATCACTAGCCCAAGAGTATAGGGATCTTCTCCACAATGAGAAAACACGTTGCAAGTGAGAGGGAAACCTCTTCTTATAGGATCTCCTTTGCAATTCTAGGTAGAATAAAATATCAATTAGAAATGGCTAGATGCCCTTAGAAGAGGGATGCTCCACTAAATCAGCCTTTGTTTGATCTTTGAAGACGTCAAAAGGTCCAAGTGTCACCTCCTCAAGCTAGACGTCCCCTTAAACAGTTGTTTTCTGTTAATGGTTGTGCTACTTTGGAAGCATCTAAGTGGGACATCTCCCTCAGTTAGGGATAATGCCTCATAACTGATCTTTTGAAATCCCTTTCTAGACTCTTCCAAGGAGGCCCACTCCACTATTTTGGCTTCAAATTGTGTTCCACCAACTTTCTGGGACACAAGAGTGGGGAAACACACATGGGGGACATGTGGAGACACCTTCCAAATTTTATGGAAATTCACGGGGGACTTGGTGACATTGGGGTCCCTAGCATAGGGGGCCTGTTAGCACAAATTTTTACCCTCCAATCTGAACTTATATGTGTGTTAAGACAGCGGTAAAAACTTGCTAATTAAAGGATTAGGGCCCCAAATTGTCACTGACCAAACCCCTCTCCGTTTGGGCTAGTGCTTGCTAGCCTCTGGGGGGAGTCCCTAGGCACACTGAAGCACCTTGCTGCTGTCTTTAAGTCTGATTTCTGCATGTAAAACCTAAAAAACAGCGAGTTGTTTTCTTGGACTGCATGTTAAAACTGTCCAAAACGATGAGAAAAAGTGATATTTTACGCTTGGAGGGAACCTGCAGGGTTAGCACAACGATAATAGATTGGAAAAGAGGAAGAAAACTATTCAAAATATCAGAAAATACCACAATGAACAGTTCAGAAAATGACAAATCAGATCATAAATTTACCATAGTACTGCCAAGAAAAGAGGTTTGAAGAAAAAACACACACTTCTTTATTGATTAGGCTTGCAAGAGGGTTGGTTGCACCACAGTGGGCAAGGCTACAACTGGTACAATGACCACTTTGCTAAGAGAAGAGCCACTAGACTAAGAGAGAGAGAGAGGAGAATGAGAAAGACATTGTGCTAGCTGCTGCTAAGAAGTAAGAACCGACCAATAACCAATGCCAAACATCCAATATATAGCACAATGAGGGCGCATATCTCAAGGAGAAAAGGAGAATTCGCATGGGTTGCCAAGAATAGAGGCTAGGCGCATGATGAAAGCAAGTGGAGTGGGAAAGACAAAGTGTGAGTTAAAGTCTAAGTATAGAGTGAAGATGCATGGAGCTAATGTGCAAAAGGGAGGAGAATTGTGCCCTAAAACTTAGGAGGGCGCACTAGAGGATGAGGAGAATGAATAATGAAGCCAAGTGTGAGGAAAAATGGCTAAACAAGGCACATAGATGTATGAGAGTAAGCAAGAATAGCTAGTAGTCCAAGTGGATGTGACATGCAAGAAAATGAGTGAGAGTTGGCTAAGAGATGCACCCACATGTGTGAGAGAGAAGTGGGCACATTTGGAGAGATGGAATGAGAGAATGGAGTGGATGGAAGATGTGCATAGGCTAAATAGAGTGGGAGTGATGAATGGAGGCTAAATTTAGCTTTCTAATGCATTTATTTTTGCTAAATTTGACAAAAGCATGAGTGAGCTATGGCCAAGTCAAATTCGCCCTAAATTTTAGGGAATCTCCAATTTTTTAGGAAAATACGGTTTAAACTCTACTGAAGGCGAATTTTATGGAGTTGATGCATGACAAGTGGAGGGGTGATTATACGGAAGAATATATAGCTAAATTTAGGCTCAGTTATGCGACTCCCTTTTCTCAATTAATTATTTAGTTATGCTCAAGTCTTGGAAATATGCGCCCCATGCTTAGGTGGATGCCACATCACTTTGTAGATCTGCCACATGTTGACCTTTGAGGGTGCCACTTGGCACTACATGGATGATGAATGTACCTTCTAAATATAGAAATTTCTAAAAATAGAATCCAACTCCTAAATTTTAGGAAACTGTCCACATCATCCAGGAAAACTGGGAGAGCACCGCCACATGCCACTGTCTAAAAATAGACACTGCTAAATATAAAAAGTTGTCGGAATGCCTTTGACTTTATACTCATTGAACTCGTTTTTCCGCAAGGGATTCGAATTGACATGTGAGCCTTGGTGCTCAACCTGCTAAAAATAGTTAATTGTGCCAAATCATCTTGGAAAAGATCCAAAAGACTCTGAATGTCTTAAGCATCAACAATATATGCTTGGAATCTGAATCCAGGGCCTGGAACAAAACATGCTAAAAATAGACAATTCTCGCATGTCGCCCAGAAAAGTGCCATTGGGCCTAGAATCATGCAAGGACTCTCCCTGTATGCTCAGAACTACTCCAAATTGTCAAGAGACCCACTCAAACCGTCTCCTAAAAATTAGCACCACCTGCTGTATGTATACATCTCTCTCAAAATGCATGGAAACCAAGTCAACTCTAACCCTGAACCAAACAACCTTGTACCGATCATATACCTGTCTTGTGTGGGAACCAACCTCTGCTAACCATAAGTGCCAAACTCTGGGAGAATCTCAGAATGTCAGCCAAAGGAATGCGTGCTAGCTCTTAACCCTCAAGATTTTCAACGGTGAAAATCTAGGGGTTAACAGGGCCCCACCTCTAAAATTATAAAAAAATAAAAATCCCAACATAACAATTCATCCCATGTAAATTCATCATTGTATAATGTAAATGCTAAATTCAAAATGGTGAAGTGATTCAAATGCAAACTACAATTCATCAATTGCCATCGTTATTATGATTTATGATTTATTATATTTGAATATTTCACATTGAATCAATGATACATGCACATCTTTTCAAATTTATAACTTATAACAAAGTCATAAATGAAATACATTGATTCAGTTTCATCATTCTAAATAGTATAAGTAAAATTTAGATACTAAAAGTAAATGCTAAATACTAAATAGTTAAAATTACTCAAAAATAGTAAAGAGTGATGAGTCAAAGACTTGGTTTAAGGTTATTAGTATCTAGAGTCAAAAGTTAAACTGAAAATTAACAATGGACAACGAAAATTGAAAATAAACGTAGCTAAAAGAAATCAACATCAAATGAGCTTCAAGGAGACAGTTCCATGGATTGGTCCTGTTATCCACTAGTTTGCACAAGTTGGATTTCCTGAAGAGCCGCCAGAGAATGAGCAATCAGTGCTCATATTTGCAGAGTTCAGAGTTCAGTTGGTCTTGTAAAAGACCCATTTTTGCTGCATTTCCATCATTGTAATAAATGTCTTAAGTATGAGATATTGTAAAAGGCTATTGGCCACCCAAGTCCAGGAGTGAGCACATACTTCAGAGTGTTTTTTTCTACTTGTTAATTGTTTTTTTAGCCTGCCTTAGTGAGCGATTAAATAATTTTTAAGTTTTTTCACTTAGAAGACTTGCTCTAGAGCCGGAGTATGTGCTGGCAAGCAGGTTTTGGCATGAAAAATCCAATGTCTAGTGTCCGAATGTATATAAGCTCATACTAGGACATAGTGTCTGAGTCATTTGGAAATTGCAGCTAGGTTTGATAGGTTTTTTTTAAGTTTTCAGTGAATTAATTAAATTCCCACAAAAATGGAATTTATTAATTTTAAGTCAATAAATGTAAAAAATATGGCATCAAACATTGCCAGATGCCATATTTACAGTCGTTTTCCAGTCCAGAGTATCATGTAAACCCCTATTTCCTATCTTTCGAGACTAAAAAGTGATTATTATCACTAAAAAATCAATTTTACTCGAAATTTATGGAAAATGGGTAATTTAATTAATCTCCTAAAATTAAGGAGAACTGGGGAACATGTTTTTTTTTATGTCCCTAGTTGACTAAAGGCCTAAGGTGAGTTAGCTAAGGTGAGGTCGACTTAACTAAAGATGAGGTGGACTAGGAGGAGATCCCAATGTGGGAACTCGACTCCCTCTCCTAGGTGGCGCATTCCCAAACCCTAGTGCATCTCCTAAAGGGCCCATGCATCCTTTAACTAATCCTTCACTCCCCACTCACTCACACTCACTCCTACTTTCACCCTAGTTCACTGGCCCTCCACTCCTCATCACTCCCCACTCACTTTCCTTTACCTAAAACCTCTCCACTCCACTACCCTTCACTCCCACGTATCTACTCTTCCACTCCTGCGTAACTACACTCATCCCCACGCATTCCCTAAATCCTAAACCTAACCCTAGCGCACCTCTACATTCGAGTTATCACCTCCTATTCCTATATAAGAAAGGGTCGACCTCTCCCTCA
>ML871892.1:7002-19725 GCA_009831015.1 Picea engelmannii
ATAAATTTGTTTTCAAGATTGATGGTTTTCTTGGTTTGTGACAAGATGTTGCAGGAAAGTTTTTGCAGCCATTGTAGAGCGGATTGTGTTGACATCAAAGAGTTCACAAGAGGGACTTGATTCTCAGTGGGAAGGTTGGCAGTCTTCCAAGCACAAAGAGAACAATGGGTCAGCAGTAGCTAGAGAACAGTGGTTGAGGGATATAACCAGTTGCAGTGCAAGGCATGTCAAAGTATCCAAGTGATTGTCGAAAAGACTTTTCAAGTAAAATTAGTTGATAGAACTTGGAAGCAGAAGAGTATTGAATCTCAGACAGATAATCATAAGATTTTGTGGGTCCAAAAGCCTTTCAGTGGGAAGGCGTGATCAAAATCTGGACCAGGGGTCAAAATTTAGCTCAAAAATCAAAGTTCTCATAATTGCCTCAAAACAAACGGGTGTGTATCCCTCTTTGTCATGAACCCAACGCAACTTGTTTGGGTTCAAATGGACGTCAGATGAGTGAGATATCGCGTTCTGTTCGAATCGTCAAACGGGTAAAAAAAATGTGTTGACTGTACAGTCCGTATGGATGCTGACGTGGCAGAGGCCGTACGATGATGTGGCACGACCATACGTTGAGGTGGCAGATGGTGATGTGGCATTCATTTATTGGCAGATGTGGATGAATCAATTTGTGACACGTGGCAGTTTTTGGTTGGTTGTACGGTGCCACGTGGCCCGAACATGGGCTGCCACGTGGCACCCCGTTTTTTGGTAATGGTGTTTAAAATATTTGTGGAGTCCGTGGGATCGAACCCCAGACCTCCCCCACCATGGAATAGCCTTTGCAAATTCCACGCTACCAACGTACAACACTGTGTTACTTAATATATGTATGGTTTGAATTATATTTAAGTTTGATTTGTTTAATGGTTGGTGCGGGGGTCCAGGCTGGGGCTTAGCCCCAGCCCCCGGTCGCATAAACTATACCATATGACCATTCCCTCATTTGTGCGTGGGAGTTTTAAACATGTCGACACTTGGTGCATTTTCATTGGTTTAAAATCTCAGCCCTTTTTATATTTGCGTGAGGTCACATGGTGACCCACATGACCACAGTTTTGGCGGTTAGGGGTTGGGCGCGCCCTAACCATTCGACAGTTTCACCCATTTTACGGTTGCGCACCGGTGCTAGGTTTTAGCATGAGTTTTTTCACGTGAGCTAGGTTGGGCACACAGAGGTGCGTTTTGACGAACCAGAGACAACAAGCTTGAAGGAGGGAAATGGCAGGAGGCCTAACTTCTTCATTTTTTGGCCAAATGAAGTGTCGTAAAAGCCCAGGTAAGAGTTTTTGGACGTTCTAAATCCATTGGCACTATTTTCAAATCCATTTGAAGACTTCTTTTGCAGGTTTTTCACCATTGAAGTTTCAGGAAGCTCCAGGGAGCTTGAAGCCCTCATTGATTGAGGTCATGCTCAGATGAGCCCAAGTCTGTTTTATGTGACTGAATAGTCATTTTTGGCTAATTGTTATGCTCTGAACACATTGGGATAGGTTTCAGAGGCTTTTGAGGACTTTTACAGGTGTTTTTTCCACAAGGGATCTCAGGGAAGCTTAAGGCCACATGTAGAAGAGGTCATGCCCAGATGAGCCAAGATCCGTTTTCAAAGTTCTATTAGTCATTTTTGGGGTTTTTATGTATTCTGAACCCAATGGTATAGTCTATATTTCCATTGGATTTGAGCAGCAGCTTGTAAAAGAATCTTTGAAAAATTAATCCCGGAGAGCCAAGTCCATTGAAGGAGGCTCAAGGAGATGTAGCCCAGAGAGGGGTGAACTCCTTTATCATCTTGTTCTTGTTGTGAGTGTTTGTTGGTTATTATTTGCTACAAGTTATTTTTGTTGTTGTATTTATGAAAAACAACATAATTAATCTTACAAATATCTCACAGATGAACATGTAAAAGAAGATGCATAAACTTGGCACATAATCTATCTTGCATATTTTAACACATTTGAGCAAGGTCCTGTAAATTTTATTTAAATGGAATAGAGGGTGCTTGCATAGCATAACAAGTTAGCCCACTATTTTCAGATCAAGTACCTTTTTTTCCTTTTAATTAGGGATTTGTATGTATTGATCTTATCGAGTTTTAAGGACTCATTAGAAGCATCCCTAATGGATTTCCTAGCAATTTTACATTCTTTATCATACCAAGGTTTTGTCGTTCTATTATTCTTTTTATAGGACACATCGAAGGAGAACTTGTTAATAGAAGTGGAAAGGGTAGTTGTAAAATTATGATAGAGTTCTTCAATGTTGTCCCTATAAGTTAGGAGATTTAATTTACTATTTAAATCCTTTAAGAAAATTTCAACTTTACTTTTGTCAAAGCGCAAATTCCTTTTATTATCATAATTATCTTCAATGGTGCTCCCATGCATGGAAAATTTTAGAGTTAGGTTTAAAGGTTTATGATAAGAGTCAGGCTCATGGTCATTTAAAAGTTCAAAAGTTGTTATTTACTTGGAAACGGGGATATCAGATATCACATAATCTACAACACTACTACCTAGCCCATGAATACAAGTCATCTGGTTGGAGTTTGGCCACTTCATTACTCCACTGCAAATTATTAGGTCTTGAGAGCTGCAGAGCTTGACCAACTTAGTACCAAACAAATTCTCAATTAGGTCTTTAGAGCTTCTTTTGTAGCTATTAGATAAAACAAGGTCCTCGTATGCCATAAAGGATTATAATTAGAGTCATTAATTAAACGAGTAGCTTGTTTAGTTGCAGTCCTAGCATTAAAGTCTCCTAGCAGGAGGATATTACCTTCATTTTTCAAACTATAAATATCTTGTTCTAAATTATTATAGGGACAATTGTTACCTAAATTGTTTTTCTTATAAAAAGTAGAATTAATAGGTGCAAAATAGAAAATTTCTATATACATATTCTTAACATTGGTGTCTAAAATTTCTATCCAAATGTATTGATTGAGAGGGTCAATCTTATGAAGTTAAATGTGAGGAGAAATGCTCTTTCTAATATAAAAATATATGCCTCCTATCCCTCTACGGTGGGATTTTTTGTTCCATGCCGACCATAAGACAAATCCTTCTATGTTAGGGACCTTAGACTCCCCATGCTCCCAAGTTTCAACTAGACAGATAATATAAATATCACTCAGGATCCAACTTATCATAGGACCTTTGTGCCATGGAAAGCCACGATAGTTCCAAAAAATGAATTCGAGTGTCTCAAATTCCTGTTTATTATTATCCTTCTGGTCTCTATCCCTAACAATAGCTTTTCGATTTCTAATTATTGCCCATTTTCCTTCTTTCTTGGCTTCTTTTACCTTTTGAAGTTCATATATTGATCCAGATTTTATGAGCAGAACAAAATGACTATAGATTATTAACAGGTTCTTAACACAAAATAACAGAGATACAGTAAAACTAGTTTTCTATTCAATAAGGAAATAAGATGAAACTGTAAAATGCACCGGAAACAAGCTTGTCGGAATGGTGGCGGGTTATCTCTAAGAAGAGATGTGACGGTTGCGCTCATTCGCCAGGAGATCATTACAATGAGTCTATGAAGGCCTTTTTACAATAAATAGGAATTCAAAAAACCCTAGGCATACAAAAACCTAACCCTAGGAGATGAAGCGCCAAAAGTCATGTGGGCCCCATATGGGTAAGTTAGTACATCAATTTCTCGGGTCGTAACTTTTTCATACGATCTTTGTTTTAGGCATATGATTGCCCGTTGTAAAGGTATCTTCGAGGAGATTCATTTTGGGGGCTCAATGATGCCTTTGGATGTCATTAAGAAGCTCAATCCCAAAAAACCTTCATTTAGGCCCTCAAAATGGACCTGGAAGTTAAAACTGCTAAAAATAGTAAATTGCCAAAATTGCCAGAAAATTGTTTTGAGCCAATTGGAAAAGGTGGGTAGCCACCGATATCCACCTGGATCAATCCTCCCTCCTTAGGAAGCAATGGTCTCCATTTCATTGAGTTCCCCCATTACATGAGGAAATTGTTGTTGAATTTAGCCCCAGGTTAGCCACTTTCCTTGGTGCAGAAGTTGCCCTGCTTTGATGACTCGATAAAGTTGGATCCTTTGTTGTCGATTTCCCTTCATCTGTGTGTCCAAAATCTAATCATTAGATTCTTGTTGTATGCAGTCAGGGTTGAGCTCTTTTGGTGTTAGTTGTTCTGCTACATCTGAGGTGTCCAATAATGGTGGGAAATAAGGGCAAAGGAGATCCACGTTGAACACTGGGTGCAGACCAAGGAAAGGAGGAATGTTGAGCTCAAACGCATTATCCCCCATGACCTTGGTGATGGTGTACGGCCCATAACAGAGTGGGTGAAGATTTTGATGGGGTCATGTAAGGCGTTCTTTCTGCAAGTACAACCAAACTTTGTCGCCCACCTGAAACTTATGTGGCACTCGATGTTGGTCATGGCACTGCTTGTACTTGTCATTGGACTTTTGTAGCATATCTTGAACCTGTTGGTGGATGTGTTGGATCCACTCAATGAACCTGGTGGCTTTGTCAGCTTCTATTGGAGCAGGAGATGAGTGGGTTGAGGTGACTGCAAGGGGAAGTGCAACATCTATGGGACCCAATGGTTGGAATCCCAACCCCACCTGAAAGGGGTTGTGGCCGATTGACATATGAAGGGCTCATTTGTAGCTATTTTGGAAATAGGGAAGGCTCTCATCCCATGTGTGAGGGTGCTTTGAATTATACATGCAAAGGATATGCATAATCATTCGATTTATGACCACGGTTTGGCCATCTGTCTAGGGGTAGAAGGTCATGGATTTGGTGAGCTTGGTGTCCAGCAGTGACCAGAGGCTCGACCAGAACGTGTTGAGAAATCAACTGTCCCGATCTGAGACAATGGTTTGTGGGATTCCAAAATGTACCCAGACTTGTTCAAAGAAGAGCTTGGCAATGTCCTCTGTTGTGATGTTCTTCTTGCAGGTAACCAGAATCGTCATCTTAGAAAAGTGATCAACAACCAAAAAAACACAGTCATTCCCCCGCTTGGTGGATGAGAGGCCTGACATGTAGTCCATTGAGATGGATTCCCATGGCCTGTCAAGAGTAGGAAGAAGGTTGTACAAGCCTTGTTTCTTAGTGCTCGGTTTGGCAATAATGAAGGCAGTGCAGGACCTTATATACTTGCTAACCTCTTGTCAAAGTTTTGGCCAGTAGAAATGTTTTTGTAGCATCGCCACTCTATTTTCGACGTCGAAGTTTCCTTCCACCCGACTATAGTGGGCTTCCTAGATCAGCTTCGCTCGCTCACTTGATGGAACACAGATATGGCCCAGACGACACAACAACCCATCCTGGAGATGGACATTATCTACAACTATGTTTGCATCCAACATTTGGTAGGTGGTGGTGAAGTCTGGATCTGTCTCATAGAGTTGGGGACATCCAGAGGTCTCATGGCCACAAGAGTCTAGCACCGTGGTGAGTGTTGTGACTAGCGGTCTACTGAGTCAATCAACGATGTGATTGGTGATTCATGTTTTATACTTGATGTTGTGGTGGAATTGTTGCAAGTATGTGGACCACTTTTGATGGCGATCATTCTGCAATTTTCCTTGTGTTTGCATGAACTACAATGGCTTATGATCACTGTGGATGATTGTCTCCTTCCAAAGAATGTAATGTCTCCACTGGCGGCAGGATTGCACAATGGAGCACATTTCTTTGTTGTAAGTAGGTTACTTATGAACAACATCTGATAGTGTCTCGCTATGATAGGCCACTTGGTGGTCTTGCTGAGTGATAATAGCGCCCACTGCATAGTCTGAAGCATCTGTCTCGATCTCAAAGGGATATTGCAGGTCTAGTAGTGAAAGTACTAGGGTTGAGCACAAGTGTTGCTTCAAATCATCGAACGCTTGTTGTTGGGACCGGTCCCATGCAAATTTCACCTTACCACCACCCCTGGTTATTTGGCTAAGGGCCCATGCAATATGGGAGAATCCCAACACGAACCTGTGGTAGAAATTGGCAAGGCCCAAGAAGCTCTGAAGCTCAGTGAGTGTGGTTGGGGCTGGCCAGTCATGGATGACTTGGATCTTGGATGGATCCACATGTACGCCATGATAATCAATAATGTAGCCCAGGTAATAGACCCTGTCCATGCCGAATGATCATTTTTCCAAGTTGGCATATAGCTTGTGTTGTCGCAGGGTGTACAAAACCTGTTGAATATGTTGCAAGTGTTCGGCCCAAGTCTTGTTGTAAATGAGAATGTCATCTAGATACACCACTACAAAAGTATTGGTGAATGTTCGTGGGATATCGTCCATCATCCTCATGAAAGTGGTTGGAGCATTTGTCAAACCAAAGGGCATGACCAACCATTTAAAAAGGCCTTCCTTTGACTTGAAGGTGGTTTTCCATACATTTGTTTGTTATATCGGGACCTGGTGGTAGCCAAACTTCAGATCAATCTTACTGAAGTATTTGGCCCCCATGAGTTGATAAAGGAGGTCGTTGATTTGGGGAATTGGGTACTAGTTTCTGACTATGATTTTATTCAAAGCTCGATAATCAATGCAGAGTCATCAGGTTCCATATTTCTTCTATACCAACATGATTGGGCTCATGCAAGGTGATGAGCTGGGACAAATGTGCCCCTTGTGGAACAATTCTTGGATCCATCGCTTGATCTCCTCATTCTCTAACAACTAGCAATAGACTAGCCCATTGGGCAGCGGTGCGTCGAGGGTCAAATCGATGGGGTGCTTGATCTGGCAATGCAGAGGTACCCCGATAGGTGAGGAGAAGATATCTGAGTATTCTTCCATGAACTTATCTACTTGTTTCTGCTGTGTGGAGAGGTTGGTCGCAGAGACCCTGGATGTGGTTGTGATCTTTCGCTTATTCTGAGAGCGAATCACGAAGAAGACAAACTTCCCTGTCTGAGAGATGACCTTCCTGCATTGCTTAGCAGAGATCAAGGAAATAGAACTAGGTGGGACTGCCTCGAGTATCCTATATAATTTCTTGTTCAAAGTCATAATAACACTATGAGGCCTAGACTCATATATAGCATGACGTTTCCATAAATAAGGTTGGCCCAAAAGAACATCACAAACTTCGAGAGGAGAAACATCACACAATACCTCGTCTTTGAAGGGCTTGATGTCGTACGACAGTGGAAACTGTTGGTTGACGCGGAGACCGCTTCCTTGGCGGAGCCATCCAATGGTGTAGGGTTGTGGGTGCGATGTTGTTGGCAGGGCCAGCTGCTTGACGCCCTCTGCTGAGATGAGGTTCTTCTGGCTACCGCTATCAACAATGAATTGCAACGGGGTGCCTTTTACCCACATCTATGAATGGAAGATGTGTTCTCCTTCTTCTAGCTCGTCTGGTTCACCAGGTTGGAGCTTGGTGGTAGAAACGGTGGCACTGGGTTCCGCATCAATGATTTATCTTCCCCTTTCTAGTTCTGTCTCAGATTCAGAACCCACATCTGATTTAGAGGCTTTCACTTTGGCCACCAGCGACTTCTTTGAGCAACAATCAGTAGTGTTATGCCAAGGGCTCTTATGGAAGTCACACCACTTCCCGATATCCTTCTTTATCTTTCTGGTGTCCTTCTTTGATTGTGGCTTGGACTGGTTGTCCTAATACTGTCCATGTTTTCTTTATCCTTTGTTATGTGGATTGAGGTCTCCCTTTCCTGGCTTTTTTTGTGAGGGGTTCCCAAGCCCAAATTGATGAGTCTTTTGTTTGAGCTTCTGCTCGATTTTGACAGCATATCGGTAGGTCGCGCTTAAGGATGAGATGTCCAAAAATTCCATTTCATTCTGGATGTATCTATGCAAAGCGTCATGATACTTGAGCACCAGATGTCGCTCGGAATCTTTGATACCCATCTTGGTGCGCAAGGTATGGAAGATATTTGTGAAATATGGCACTGCTTGGTCTCTTTCTTGCCGCAGTGTGGTCCATTTGGTATACAAGTTGTCATAACTTCCGACAGGGTAGTATTGTTCCTTAATAGCGTCCCTAAAGGATTCCCAGGTGGTCATGACTATAAATAATGATGTTTCCTCTATTTCCTTTTTCTCACAGAAAGTTTCCCACCAATCTTTGACATGGGGAACAGCTTTAAGGAGCGCAAAAGTAATATTTTCTCTATTCGAAAAGTTATGGACATAAAAATACCCTTCTAGTAGATTCAACCACTTGTCTACAACATATGTGTCTATTTGACCTTCAAATATAGGAATATCAAAGTTTATTTGTACCTTGAAGGGCGCGGCGCCTCCACTCAAAGAATATGCGTCGCCTGTTGGTAGCCGCCGAAGAATTTGTGCGAAACTATCCATCATCTCGTTCTCTTGTTGTGTGAGGGTTTCCTTAATCAACAGTTTGAAAGGATCTCATGTCCCATCATATTTATTTTCGCCTGCCATGAGAGTTCACTTGGGCATGCGAGAGCTTTTGTCCTCAAGAGAAACAAGCTCGAGACCCAACTCTTTGTACTCTGACCTTGTTGGGGACATGCATTAAGACGACAAGGAGCAGACCGCTCTGATACCATTGATCCAGATTTTATGAGTAGAACGAAATGACTACAAATTATTAATAGGATCTTAACACAAAATAACAGAGATACAGTAAAATTGGTTTTCTATTCAATAAGGAAATAAGTTGAAACTATAAAATGCAATGGAAACAAGGTTGTTGGAATGGTGGCGGCTTATCTCTGAGAAGAGATGTGACGGATGTGCTTATTCACCAGAAGATAATTACAATCAGGATTTGAAGGCCTTTTTACAATAAACAAGAATGCCCAAAACCCTAGACATTCAAAAACCTAACCCTAGGAGATGAAGCGCCAAAAGTCATGTGGGCCCCATTTAGGTAAGTTAGTACATCAACTTCTCGGGGTCATAACTTTTGCATACGATATCCGTTTTAGGCGTATGATAGCTCGTTATAAAGGTATCATCGAGGAGATTCATTTTGGGTCCTCAATAATTCCTTCAATTATCATTAAAAATCTCGATCCCTAAAAACCTTCATTTAGGCCCTCAAAATGGCCCCGGAAGTTAAAACTGCTAAAAATAGTAAATTACCAAAATTGCCAGAAAACTGTTTTGAGCCAGTTGGAAAAGGTGGGTGGCCATCGATATCTACCTAGATCATATGTGTGTGTGTGTGTGTGTGTGTTTATTTTATTTTTTTTATTTTGTTTGTGTTTTTTTCTAAATCTTTTTTTCTTAGTTTTCTTAAGGTTTTATTTAATCTAAAAAATTTATTATTTTTTTTAAATTTGTGCTATACAATTTTTAAAGGTGTTTTTTTTTTCTTTTTTTCTCTCAATTTACTTATTTTTTAATGTAAATTAAAAAACAAAATTCAAGTAATATGACTTTTCGATTTAGGAGTCGGTTTTACGTTTTTTATTTACAATGGTACCAGTTGTCAAGGTCAGGGTTTCAATTAAGTTGTAATTTTAACTCCAAAAATACAATTGGTTTTATTGGAAGCATCACTTTTTTATTCGAGGTCAATTTTCCACAATGGTATTGGTTGTTAAGGTCGCAATTTCAAACTAGTCACAGTTTTAACCACCTCCCAAAAAAAGGGTGCTAACTGTAGAACCATTTTTTGAAACGGTGGTAAAAATAGCCACTAAATGTGACCTTTAGAAAAAAGAGAACTTTTGAGAGTTCTTGTTAAGTTGATAACTTTGTTTGAATAAGTGGGATAGTCACTTTAACTTCTATGCCTCAAACACCAATAGTTCCCATTTAGCGAATGTTGTCAGTCACATCCCTTCCTTCTACTAGTCTACCCAAATTTAGTACACCCATTGTGTCCTCACAAGTTCCTACATCTGGATTTGTTTTCAATGGGGGGGGAATCCTTGGTTTTACTATAGGGATCGGGTTCCCACCTGATTGTGGAATACCTATAGGTAGTCTACCTATTCCTAATGTTGGTTTTTCTTTTGGTTGGAACTTCAATCCTAGGTCTAGCTCTACAGATAGTGTTACTACTATCACTGGGGGAAGTAACATCCCTGCGGGCAATAATGTCCTTAGGAATAATAATGTCCCTATGAGTAGTAGTATGGGGAGATCTACAATTCCATCATGGCCATAAGGTCCATCATTAATCTATCAAAATCCATCTTTGAATCCAAAGTTTCCTTTCTTAGATACCTTGAATTTATCGAATCTATCTCAATTGACAAACAACCCCATCAAGCATCAACCCATATGGCCGACAATACCCACAAAATTTACACCATACATACCCAAGTTTGATGGAAATCCTGGAGAAGATCCTTCCACGCATGTCATGACTTTCCACTTGTGGTGTTCATCTAACTCATAAGTGGAAGATAGCATAAGGTTGTGTCTTTTTCAAAAAACCTTGATAGGAAGTGCCACAAAATGGTACATTAAACTATCAGATGCTTCATTAAGTGATTTCTCATCTTTAGAAATGTTTTTTTTGACACATTTCCAACTCCCTATACATTATGGGACCATAATTGATATTTTGATGTCTTTACGTCAGAGTACCACCACTCATATCTCTGATCATATCCATGAATGGAAGTGACGACATAGGCTCATTAGAGCTAAAATACAGGATTGATTTATAATGGATTGGTTTGTCATATCGTTATTTCCACCAATTGCCAAGGATGTAGCTATGTTAGGGGTTGTAACTGAAGAGCAAGTGATTTTCGATACTCAACATTTTGATTTGATTTATTCTTAGTATGGCACGTTATATGATATAATCTTGCATGCTCCTAGGTTGTAAATATATCCATCCAAACATACCTTTGGACCACATGTCAATGGAATGGTTGGTTTCATGTTCCATGCCTCTATTGGCCAGTTGAGTAGAAAAATGAGTCAGAGGTCAATATTTGTGAACCCATCCATAAATGTGTTAGCAATACAAAATGAAAGAGTCCCTACCCAGACCTCTGATTTTCATTTGATGCAATCCTCAAATCCAAATAATTCTTAACAACTTAGGATTAAAAAAAATAACATGAAGAAGAATTCTAATCTTGGGAAAGGTACTGCCCCTAATCAAAATTCCAATGTGTGAGGCATTAAAGAGAAGAATAAGTTGGTTAATCTTTAGACTAGAGCTCATTATTACGAGAATTCTGAGAGTGGTTTTATTGATAAGGATTTATCTTCATCTCATCCTAGTGGCCCTCTACAAATAGAGAAGATACCCTTTGGTATAATGTTTCTCCCACCCAAGGGTGTTATACGAAGGCCTATGCACAACTCCAATGCCTAAGTTGCTCACAATTATAGTATTATTGAGGATTTGACCCAAGCACCTTGTGTTATGTCCACCCTAGAGGTTCTTCAATGCTACCCCATGCAGTGTAAAGTATTGTTGACTGCCATTGGTGGAATTAATCTCTTATATACTCATTTAATTACATTTGAAATTACCAGAGTCTATCTAGGCTCCCCCACTAGATATATTTCCAAATACAAGTATCTCCATGAGGGATACACATATTTAGATGCATTATTGATAAAAGAGAATCCACTTACATTATGTATTTGTCATGTTGGAGAGATTTGGTTTCTCCATATCTTGTCCAATTGAACAACATGTTGAAAACATTCAATGGCCATAGGTTTAAGACCCATGGAATCATTGTCTCTATTCTTGTTGAGTTAGGTGGAAAGACTATTTTAGTTGAAGTTGAAGTAGTCAATGCCCTTCTAGACTACAATATTATGTTAGGGCACGGTTGGTTCTATGCGATGATGGTTGTTGTGTCTTCAGTGTTTACAGTTTTTCACTTTCCTCGTGAAGGAAAATTGGTTACTATTGATAAGTTATCCTATTGTACACTAGATTTAGAACTAATGTTGGTATAAATATTTCATTCATTGGTGGTTCCATGAGACCTTACAATAGTGTTGGTGTTGGAATGTTTAAATATTCATCTTTGATGGGTACATTCACCCTGCCTCCACCATCCAATTCCTCAAACTCAACTCCTATTTGTATGATCTCTTCCGGTGCTATTGAATCGTAAGGTTGTTCCTTGGCTTCTAGATTAGTTTCATTTCACATGTTAGTTGTCAATTAGGATCCTTGGGTAGTGCCTCATCCTTCAGAAGTAGAATCATTTGGAGTGAGTATGCCACTGATCATAGTTGATATTGATTATCAAGCGATCCATTTGGAAAAAAACAATCCTAATCAGAATGTCCATCATGATATGGAATATGATTAGATCACTTTACCCATTTGGGTTATCAACCCCTCCAGTTCACATGATTTCTTTGATGTTGAATTTCATTCATATGAGACTATCCTTGAAACCATGACTATGGTTGATAGACCATGGTAATATATGCATCATTGATCATTCATTCTCCCTGAACTAGAGACTTTAGAGGTTGGCACACAATGCCTTGTTTCATGTAGAGATATCAATAGGTATCAATGCCCCACCCTAACATGCGATGTGTATGTAGAGGGAAACTTGGAAAACATTTCAAAAAATTGACCTCCTAACAATTCCTTGAAGCTTGGCCCTTTCAAAGAATTTTTTATTTCATTTTCTTGGTCATCTAGTGAAATTCTAAGCCTTAACATGATTGTGTATGGGATTCCTTTTTCATAAATTACCAATGAATTTTCCACTCCAATCCATACCAAATAAT
>ML871892.1:19825-30696 GCA_009831015.1 Picea engelmannii
AATCAAATCTTAATCACAAATGTACAATATTTATAAATTACAGATTTAGAAGAAAACCTGCAAAAATCAATTGTAAACTGTCCTAAGACAACGAAACTGTTGTTTTTTGATTTTTATAATTTTATGAAAAAGAAATAGAATAAAAACTAACTATCTAAGCTAAGAAACTAAAATAATAACTCTAACTACAAATCTAAACTATACATTATATCCATCTAAACTACTTATATTATGCTAAAAAATTAACTATCAAATAATAAATAATAAACTGACCTGAAGTAACGCTTCAGGTTTTGTCCTGTATGCAATAGTTGTTTTAGCTATTTGGAGGGAGAAAACCTGCACCAGATTATCCACAAGTTTCTCGTAAACGGAAAGCCGCTGTGCTCTTCAAATAAAAATGACAGGACAAACAAGACATAAAAAATTACAACAATCTTATGATCTACAAACCATCACAATTAGATAAATTTGTGTGCAACAATTTGTACAAAACAATTCAATCAATGAAAAAGATAAATCTGTATTCGTTAAATTGAAATAGAGTAATTGTTGTATTTTAAATAAGAGAGATCAGATATGGATAACATATTAAATCAAATCACATCAACATGCAATAAATTACGATAGCTAAAGTAGTCTATAATCGACTGCAAACTGATATGAATAAAACTTGAAACAAAAGTTTGATATATTGAAAGCAAAAGATGTTACAAGACATCATATTTCATCCCAGTCTGTATCACAAATCCATAATTTGGCTCTCTCCATCGTGAAGATGTTCATATTACAAAAAATTGACAAGTATTTAAAGACTTCCCACAGGGTAAAACATCCCTGTGGGAATTATCAAAACAATTTACACAAATCTGGGGATAATATCCCAAGTTTCTAACTCAAGCTAACAACCTAAAACAAAATCATATCCAAAGTATCTCCTAAATTGCTAAAACATTCCACATTCATCATTGTAATTCGTATGTACCTGAAAGAAGACAAAAATAGACAAGTTTAGAGGATATTTTATTGATAAAATCATCAAAAATCTAATTTTAAGACTAGCTACAGAATCTTGCGATTCTGTAGCTGGTCTAAATTGAACACAGAATCGTTTCAAATCTAATTCAAACCTTAAAGAATTATATTCGACTCATTCAACGAAATCTTTAATCACTAATTCCAAACAGAGCGAATCAAACCAAAACTTGTATGCAAATTGAAACAAATGAAATCGTAATTGAATTAATCAATTGATAACAAGATATGTGGGATTTATCAAACGTTTGTTATTGCCAATTGGGAGCAAACATAATCGATTGACAGTTGGGAAACCAACGAAATCATCACTTGCATCAATTTCAGAACGAACTATTAGCCGAGTTTTTCATACGAATTCAACAGAGACAAAATATGTCGATCTGAGCTTGACAAAATCGTTTTTTGAAAATCAAAACCAACAGAGCAACATCAAATCTATTTTCGATACCAATCCAACTCATACAATCAATCGTTCTCACTCAAAACACACAACAATAATTTGCAAATCAAATAAAAAAAGAACGAATCGAAATAGTTTGGGGCCGACACAATCGAAATGCAGAATCGTATCAATCAACACAGCTAAATGATTTTTAGCAAATAGATTTTTGCACAGGTCGAATGTAATCAAAATCCAAACGAGAATATTGATTCAATACAGAACATAGTCGTTTTTGTTAGATCTAAGTCAACATGGTTGTTTTGATTCTATTAGAACCAAGCGAAACTAATCGAAATCAAATCCAATCGATTATCCTGAATCATACGAACATAATTGATTAAAGAACAAGCCAAACATAATCAAAACGAATCGATGGATTATACTAAGTTGGGCACGACCAAATCGCATAACCATATCATATCTACTTTTAATTTTATCAAAATGAATCTACCGTACAGGATCCACAAAAAAATCGTCTAAACTATAACAAAATCATTTCAAATGTATTAAAACAAACATAGGTAATTTGAAAGCAAACACCAATCCGTTATATCAATTCAAACAAACTTACAAAGTGAAATTCATATGGAAATTCATACCTGGACAATCAGAAAACAACTCGGTCATGATAGTTTGGAATTGACAAAGGTTGTTTCCGCTTCGACATTCCTGAAGACAATCGAACCGGTGGTTTTTTGTTTCTTTTCACTGGCTTGTAACCTGTGGTTCTCCTTCGCCAGCACTGTCACCTGTTCTTCTAATGCTTTGATCTTTGATTGCAACAGGGGAACGCCAATGTAATAACGCTCCAGCCAAGCGTTGCATTGGATACATGATGGTTGCTCGAGCTTTGATAACACAGGTGAGGGTTTTTTTAAGCCAACAGGGGTTTCATTGGGTAGCTTGAATCCCGGGTAATCTGGGTTGTTTTTGAGGCACGGGGGTAAGTTAGAGACAAAGTCATAGGGTTTTGTAGAGCACATGCCATGAGAATAGGGGTACTCTTCAGCTAGGAAATGCTCGATATCAGAGTCCGAGTCCTCACTCAGTACTATGGGATTTTGGTCGATGTGCTGTTTAGGTTTGTTCCGAGCGAGTCTCGATATCAATCGAGAATTTTTCTTCCCTTTACTATTGACAGTAGGATTACCCTTGACTTTCTTACTCACAGGCTTCTTGATGGCCTCTGTCTTGTCTTTTGTACACGGGTTGGTTATGATGTCAGGTAGGTCAATGTCAGGGCAAACTGAGGGTTTGACAAGGGGTAAAAGGATATGGAATGGCATGGGTGGCCCGACCATAGTCTCACTGACCACATCTTTGTCGATTTGAATAGACTCCGGATTAGCAAAGCCATTTCTGGATAGAAAGGATTTCCAATTATCGCCACGAAGGCTCAAATGGTGGATGACGATGAGCTTAATCAAGCCGTGATGAAAAAGGCTGCTATCAGCCTTCTCACGCTTGAATCTCTTAGAAATCTTGTAAATACCACGCAAGAAGTAATGTGGCATGTTCAAAGGATAACCCATGAAATTCATCAACAACCGGAGGTGATACAGAAAAACCAAGCCATACCGACCTTCACAGGTCACAAACTGTTTAACGATTATCAAAAGGTCGTGCCACCTGGGTTTGAGGGTAGAAATAGGCATACCTTTATCACAGGACACAACCTTTCATGATACGAATAGCAAAGGCCACGACACCTCGTCGACTTTGGGGTTTTTAAACCACCTTTCCCCTGTGGCTTCCAGTCCTGTAGCAGAGCTTATGATTTTTTCATTGAGCTCAAGCTGTATGTCTCTGACTTTAGCTCGGCAAGCATCAAAGGTGAGGGCAAATTGTTTGGAAACACAAAGGTTGAAACCCTCGAACCTCTGTATAAACACCAGCCAACCACTGTTTTCTAAATCTTTACGGGCATTATCGAATAGCAATAGAGCTTGGCTACCATTCGGCTCTATGCGCACCACCAGTGCCATAGACAGGAGCACACAGTGAGCAGGGTGAGTGGGTAAGGGTTCGAACAGAGTATACACAGGTTCGATAGCTCACAGGCTCACCCGAAAACTAGCAAAGGTGAACCGGGATAGGGGGAAATCATTAATGACAGAATGTGCGAAGGTGGTGGAGCTATTTCAGCCCATGCAAAACAGTCATTTCCACAGTACAACCGTCGGCGCATATAAATATTCAAACCTCAATTTCATATGTTAAAATCCATGCCATTCAAACAATCAACGAAATGTATGATAAGTCGACCAAACATTGCGCGAGCAATAGTTTTAGCATAGTCTTTTAAAAATCAAAATAATAAATCGAAATCAACACCAAGGGTTCGACCATAGCAAATATGCGTTGTGTGGTATGATTGTGCCAAGGGTCTAACCACAACACCAATGTATTTTCTTGAAACCAATGTGTCAAGGGAATCGATCAAAGAACATATAAATCAAATCACCAATGCATCACAAATTCGATCAAAAGAACATTATCACAGTCTTGTAAATCAAAGTCATATTAACAAATAAGGATCTTGGAGTCTTGTCAATTGTATAATGATAAATAAATTGGAAACGCAATGAAAATAGAAACAAGAGTGACCAAAACAATCCAGGGATGTTTTAATGTGACTTCGAAAACAAAGTTTTCACGCTTGCAGTCGTGAAAATGAGAACAAGGCCAAGTGGGCAAATGCATATAAAATAATAGTGTCGTTTTATTTGAAGGTTGCGACGAAAATCAAAGTTTGCGAAATTTTGGTGTAGGCAGCTTATAAGGACAGTATAAAAATATGAATTGGCTGCCAACACACCCTCAGAATGATGGACAATCAGAAAGGGTAAAACTAGTACTATAGGACATGTTAAGGATTCCTTTGATGCATCAACCCAAGAAGTGGGAAAACTACCTACCACTGTTAGAATTTGCTTATAACAATGGCTATCGTGAGTCATTGAAGATGAGCCCTTTTGAGTCTCTCTATGGTAGACAATGCAACATCCCAATCAGATGGAATAACCCACTAGATAGAATAACACTTGGACCAGGCCTACTAAAAGGAATGGAACAATAGGTAGTTCGAATCAAATAAAATATGAAGATAGCTCATGACAGGAAGAAGAGCTATGCAAACAAAAATGGGACTCGTAGGGAGTTCAAAGTGGGGGATCATGTGTATCTCCAAATTAGACCAATAAGAAGTTCCTTGAGAATGGGAACTTATGCCAAGATGGCACATCGGTTTTGTGGACCCTTTGAAATTTTGGATAGAGTGGGACCTGTCGCATATAAACTAGCACTTCCTCCCACCATGAAAGCACATAATATTTTCCATGTTTCATTATTGAAGAAATATGTACATGATTCTAATCATATAATTGACTATTCCATGATCCAAGTGGAACCAAGGGAGAATTCCTACCAGAACCCTAATGCATACTAGACAAGAAGGAAATCCCACTCGGAAACAAAATTGTTGCACAGGTCAAGGTGCAATGGAAACACTTTGGTCTAGATGAAGCTACATGGGAATTGGGGGATGCCATGAAACATGCATACCCAGTTTTGTTTGTTGTTTGACATAAAGACCAAAACAATAGGTAGAACCCTGAGGATGATGTTCCTTTAAGGCGGAGGGGATTGTAATACCCCTGTTCCCCCCAACTTGTAAATATAATTATGCTCAGATAAAAATGCTAAGGACAAACCCGTCATGATAATTTTGGAAAGAGGTGGTTAGTATGGATCATGATGCATGAGAGGGGATGGTAAAGGGGGACCAGTGATGGTTAAGATGACCCCTTCCAGACCAGTACGCTACTGAATATAAATTTCTCAGACCCAAAAAAATCTTCTAACTCAAAATTTTAATTACCAGTTAGGCTGGTAATTGGGAAGTCTTCCTCAAGAGTAAATGAGGAGATGGGTAGAGTACCCATTTGGATACTTCCCTATCTAACCCAAGAAATATTGCTGGGTGAAAAGGTAAGAAAAACAGAAGGAAAAATGGTGGGCAAAGGGCAAAAGATGCACACGAATGGGTCTGAGGACCATTTATAAAGAAGAAGAGAATGTGAGGCTCTTTTGTTCTAGGGAGAACTAAGAAAATGAGTTGTTATGGGTACATGAGTGACTGGACAATGTTTTCTAATCAAGATGATAAACATATTTGTAGTGATTGAGTGAGAAATCATAACAAGATCCCTTGCTTGGTGGATAGAAAACAAAACTTCCAGGTTCCTGTGGAAAAAGGGGAGTAACCTTCGTCCCCTGCTATTGTTGAGAAGAAAAATAAGAACCTCTCTCTCATGTAATCATGATCTAGCTAGGGGGTGTCCAATGGAGGAATACTCCAAGAGAAATTGTGCCTATGGTTGGGTGGAAAAGAACACCCCTTTCAACAATTGCCAACTAATTCCAAAATTCAGATAAGTGTGACTCTGAGTCTTATATTATCTTGACTGTTTTGTTGTAATATGTATTGTCTTGAGATATATGATGGCATAATATTTTATCTTATTTAATTGGTAGAATTTGTGACTCTGATGGCCTAGTGGCCTGATAAAATTTGAAGTAAAACTTGAATATCTTGTTTTGTAAATGGTTTTCTACCTACCTTTGTTGAGAAAAGGAGAACTGTTAGTAATGGGTTTTAAATGAATTTGGGGGAATAAGACTTCGACCTCTGCAATGGTTGGAAAATCCTTAATGGATTTCTCAAGGATCAATTTCACAAATATAGAGTTGGGACAGACTCTACAGGATTGCTCAAGTCATGTCGATCCCTCAAATTACCTTTTTTCTTGTCATAGATTCAAGCTCTATAGATGGAATTCACTTCCTTCAAACTGTTTTCTTTTCCAAGTAACCTTAGGCTTGAGTCCACGGACTTAACAAAACCTTGGCTAAGATTTAAGAGTGTATCCCTCTAGGGCTTGTCAAAGTCCCATATGACCAGGACCCTGGAACCCTTTGCTACCCTGAAAAGGAGCTAAGCCTTCCAGGCTTCAGGACTTTGTAGGTCCGAGGCTTCAGTATTTTTGAACCTCACAACACTCAAATCTGCCGAAGGAAACCTGCTAACGTGGTTACCAAATGGATTTACCGACAACAGGCGATTTTTTTATCCATTATCGTGGAATCCGCCTTCTCGTTAAACCCTGACCAACTCCTCAGTCACGAGGATATTCTACACAGTTGATCGTGATCATAGATCAATGGTATAATCTTCGTTGTCATCCTCTTATGGATCGACGACATATATTATACTCAAACTACCTACCTCATCGAGTGACTGGTGGGAATTCACTACTTTGTGAATTCTCGACTCATATGATCCCGAAGTCCTTCAACCTCTCCAGAGTATTACACGTCGAGGGGGTCACGAAGTAGTGAAGACAAAATGTTGTTGGTCAATACTCTTACTTATTCTATCCTTCCACAGTTCCAGATCAAACGACCAAAAAGGATCCCGAAGGATATTAGATTGACGATCCGCGTGACTTCCAGACTTCGGTCTTCAGGATTTCGAGAGCGTGGGGTAGAGAAAATCTAGGCTATGCCTCAAAGGTCGGAGTACAGAGTAAATAGCTCTGGAGCTTTGAAACTTTGGGAAAATATGAGGGATAAAGGATATGTTAGACGTTGAAGTTCCGAAGCACCAAAGTTCCTTTGTTGAAGTGTCCAACTCCAATAGGACGGGCCCACGTATGCCATGGTAATGTGGTGTGTCTGGATAGTTCCACGTGGCATTTTGGTATTGTCCACAAGTTGGGTGTGGGATCCCTCTCCCTTGTCATGTCTAAACCATGTGTTAAGTGCGGTTAAATCTCAATCCGTCAGATCTAAGGGTGGATGGAGTTCCCCCATAGATTTTGGAGTGGAAAGAGACTTTGGGACTTCAAGGCTCTAGGGAAGTTCTTGGACCTACATAAGAATCGTCCAAGGGATGAAGGCCTGATGTCCACGAAGACTTGGGAAGATATTCCCCATAACCCCTCTCCTGCAGCTACATCGTGGTCAGATGACGATATGGGTTATGATAGTGCCATGTTAGATTTCATGAGAGGAGTGATTCCATGTGGAAAAGGGGGTGACCATTGGCCAATGATGTCTCGAAGACTTTGAGAGTCCATAACTTTCAAACCAGAACTCGATTTTGGACAAGGGAATATTCATTGGAAAACTCTCAGTGAGAAAAAGGCAATGGAGTCCTCATCCGAGGAATTTAGGGAGTTGTATGAAAGCAGAAAATTTATACCTCTATCCCTTAAAAGGATACTTAGGGTTCAGGTGTGTGACACATATCAACAAAATCCATTATTATCATTTGAGTTAAGTATTAATAGATCAATTTGAACTTTGTTCTTGATTTTTAATAATTAATTGATCATGATCTAAAATTCATCTCAACGACCTTAATCGATGAGTCCATAATTAATTAGTGTGGTAATATATGAATCCTTGGTTGGCCAATCCCATTCAAGGGAATTATCCTAAGAATTTTCATAAGTTTCAGTGGAACATTCGTACGGGGAGGGGTGTGGGCATATACATCTTTTGGTCTCAAAATAGTAATAATTAGTGTATTAATGGTGCTCTTTCATAATTCATATTTTCCTTATTATGAATTCATGTAACCCTGATATTTTCACAATGAGTTGAGAAACGCCCATGGAGCCTGCGCCGTGAAACCTGGAAGGGTGTAGTTGACGCCAAACTTTTTGCATTGGTGGGAAGGGGGGAATTTTGGGGGGGTTTGAGAGGAAATTAGTGAAGAATTGATTTCTTTTCCTGTGTGATTTGGTTGAGGAGAGGGGTTTTTGGGGTCGGTCTGTGTGTGATTTGGTTGAGGAGAGTGTTTTTTGGGGTCAGTTTGTGTGTGATTTGGTTATGAGGGGTTTTGGGGTCGATCTGAGGGAAGGGGTTTGAAAGTTGAGTATATATTGCAAGTGTCATGGAGAGAAGTGCCATGGAGAGAACATTGAGGATTTTGAAAAGGAGGACAAGGAGTTTGTAGTTGGAAGCTAATTTGGAGTTGAAATCCCCTTCTGATACATAATTGGCACAATTTAGTGATACAAGTCCTTTTACAATTTCTCAAGTTTGTAAAAAAAATTCATTTTAAAATTTTTTCTCGAGTCCAATTTTCTTAACAATCACATTTTCATAGTGCTCTAATCTAGATTCAACATTCCACACATTGTTGCCTTCCCTTCTACACTAATAAACCTCCATTCGACCTTTTCTAACAATGGTAGAGGACTCATTCCTTAATTGCAACTCAAAGTGTAATTATGCACATATCTTGTTCCTCATCTTCTCAGTGACCAAAACCCCAAAAACCCATGCGTTATCTTAACCCACAAAATGTGTTGGCTAGTTTTTCAACCTGGTTTTCCAATTGGTTCCACTCCGGTACTAGTTTGACCCTTTGACTGTTCCAGTTCTGATAACCTTGGTGATACTTGTTTTTCATAACTGTGGTTTTTCAAGTGGAACAGTTAATTGCATAAACCTATTCCAACAACCAGTTTTATGAAATCTGCATTTGCTACTGGTGTCACAAAGAAAAGTTCTTGCAAAACTATGGCTCTAGTGTGATGACTCATTTTTGTGTTCTTATTTAGTATTTTTCTATATATTCCCATTCATTTACCAAATTTAAAAGCAATGGAACTATACTATTTCCAAACCATGTTTTATTTCTTTGGTCCAGGTCCTATATCATGTATGTCAATTACAATTTATTATCAAGTTCTATTTGATGAAATTATATGGTTGTTAAAGAGGGTTATTATTATTATTATTATTATTTTACATGTGGTTCACGACATCGGATATCGGTGCTCGCTACATCCATGAAAATCCTCCCTGAAATCTGTGAGAGAACATGGGGTGGCTAGGCATTTTCAGAGTGTTGGGGGCTCAACAACAAGAGAATCTTATAGACCCATTAAAGGGCACAACATGTCACTCCAAGGATTTTAACCTAGGTGGGGAGGGTAACAATCATTCCTCCCAACCACCCAAGCTACATCCAATGGACAAAGAGGGTTAGTATTATAAAGCAATTTACCATTTTTTAAAGTTTTTTGCACTTCTATGTCTAGAGGATGTACTATTCCAAATAAATATGTATTTCATTGTGCCTTATTATGGGTTTCATCCACGACTTTTCCTCCTTTTTGTCAATGTACACAGATTTGCGGTTTGTGCCAATTGAAGTTATTTATTTTGTTTGATCTTTAATTACAGGGCCGGTAGGAAGTTTTGTGTTCTCTCTAGAGATATTATTCTTTATGGTGAATTTTTACTATGCCATTGTTGAATTATTGTCTCTTGAGCCTAACTAAAATCCTGCAAATAATCGTATACAAATGGAGAGAAGCTCCCATTTACCTAAGTTACATTTAGTTCAGTCAGACAAAGATTTTGTTAATGAATCTCCTATGTCTTCCTTCATCACAATGGGCCTTTGATCTAGGAATAATAATTTCATAGTAGGAGGATATGGTGGGATGGTTCTTTTCCCCCTCGATATGCTTCAATTTTTATAGCCTTAATTCCCACCCTATAGTGTTAATAAGGACTTAGTAGAATATGACAACTAAGATACACCCTTTTTCTCAGAATTTAGTGATTTTTTAAGGGAGGTCGCTAGTCATACTATATACAAAAAACGATCTGTCACTAATCAAAAGTGTATAACAAGCGACCTGTCACTAATCAATAGTGCACAACAAGAGACCTCCCCTGTAAACTTCTATATTTGTGGAGTTTCTAAGAGGTAAGTGATGGATGAGTTGGTTCTTCATGGCATGAGGCTTGGAACTCACAACATTCAAGTCTCCATTGGTTTCTAGAAGATCTATAAGCTCTCCCAAGCCTCTTCCAAGAATCTATATAAAGAAGGCCAATCTTGAGCATGAAATGGAAGAATCATTCACAGAGTTATGCTGCCAAAATGCAAAGGTTCTCTTCCATTATAGATCATTGGCATCCAAGTTTCGTATCTTGGTTGAAAAGAAGAGGAGAAAGGGGAAATTAGGAATGCATCTACACCTTGAGGTAATGTGTCTTTATGTATTTCTTTCTTTTTTATTAATAGATCATTGGTTTTCCCCTCTAAATATTTGTATTTCATTTGCAAATGTTCAGATCTGGTTTATTCTCTTGTAGATTAGATTAGATACAAGCTAGATCTAGGATTTTAATGATAGGAAGAGAAGTAGAAAGGCATTATTTTGTCTCTTGTGTGCATGAATCAGGTTGTAGGAGTTGGAGCTAGAACTTCAGGACTATAGTAGCCAAGGCATAGGAGGACGACCTTCGAGATTAAGGTCTGTCATTCAACCGTTTCTTAATGTAGTTGTGAATCTATTTT
>ML871893.1:0-12914 GCA_009831015.1 Picea engelmannii
CTGCAATAGAATGATGGAGGAGAAATGGGAAAGAGTAGGAGAAGAAATTATTCAAATATTCAACATAGCATAATATACTAGTTTACAACAAATGCATTTAAAAAAAAAAACAAGAAAGAAAAATGGGCTTAAGAGCCTTACCTCTTTAGCTCTCCAATGGTGGTTGAATATGACTACGGTAGCCTTCAATCTCCCTTCCAAGCTCTCACAAATGGTAGCCTTCAGAGTTCAATCTCTCTTCCAAGCTCTCAAATCTCCCTATGGGAGCCTTCAATATTCCTTCCAAGCTCTTCAATCTCCCTTCAATCTCCTCAAGAACTAGCAAGAACCCAAGAGTCAAAACCCTCTTAGCAAAGATGAGTGAAATGAATGAAATGAGAAGTAGAATGAGAGAAAAGGGAGTGAGTGAGTGTTTTAACCTCCAACCTTACCCTAGGCTACCTTTCCCTTGCTTCATTTCTCCCAAAAAAACAAAAAAAAAAAACACCCATTTTACCTCCTCACGCACATGCGCGGGCTCAGGGAGCGTTTTCTAAGAGCGTTTTTTTCCAAGGGAGCGTTTGCTCCCTGGATGCTCCCTAAGCACTGCCTTAAAAACTAGGGAGTGCATTTTTCAATGAGGGAGCGCGCTCCGAGTGAAATGAATGAAATGAGAAGTAGAATGAGAGAAAAGGGAGTGAGTGAGTGTTTTAACCTCTTACCTAACCCTAGGCTACCTTTCCCTTGCTTCATTTCTCCCCCCAAAAAAAAAAAAAAACACCCATTTTACCTCCTCGAGCACACGCGCGGGCTCAGGGAGCGTTTTCGGAGAGCATTTTTTTCCAAGGGAGCGTCCAGGGAGCGTTTGCTCCCTGGATGCTCCCTGAGCACTTTCTTAAAAATTAGGGAGCACATTTTTCAATGAGGGAGCGCGCTCCCTAAAAACGCTCCCGAAGGGGAGCGTTCAGGGAGTGCATTCAGGAGCGCGCTCCCTGAACGCTCCCCTTTGGAGCGCGATTCAGGAACAAGTTCGAGGGGGGGGGTGCTCCCCCGCAGCCTTGGTGCTTCTTTCAAAGTGTCTTGAAGCCACTTGGGGTTCCTCTTCTCTAAAGTAGAACCATGTGGAGGGGACTCACCCTCCTCAATCCCACCCTCTGAAGACTGTGTACCTGAAGATGATCCCGCGGTCGTCTGAGAACCTGTAGACTGAGAAACAGTACCCTATGAACCAGTAACCTGTGACCCTGTCACTTGTTGACCAGTCATCCCTGAAGCAAGTGGTGTTGAACTCTGTGTCACTATGCTCTATGAAGGACTCACCTAAGTCAGAGGGGTTGACTGCTCCACCTACTCCATATCTCGTGATCTCCGAAAGGCTCTATCCTCCTCAAATCTCACATCTCATCGCACAAATGTCTTCTTATACTCTTTTCTTTCTTATACAGTTTTCATGGAGATGCTTTAACAATACCAATGCTTACTCATATTTGTACTTTTATAGTCCCATTGGCCATTTAAGGCCACTAGTGTACTTAATAAATAAATTAAATTAAATACCCAAGGACTTGAGGTGCAACTTTGTTGGCTACACTATTTGTTTTTCCAATTTGTCTAGTTGACATCCATTGATCTAATTGGGCCTTCTTTGCCCATTCAACCCCGTTATATATTTTGTTGTCCTTTCTATCTAATTGTTTAGCCCATTCTTACTACATTGAGTGGTTTTTTATCCATGCTTGTCAATGAACAATAAACCCTCATATTAATTAAACTGAATATATTTGAGGACAATAGATAAGATAAGATAATTTTATTAATGTCCAACAAATGACCATTGAAGGAGGTCAATGGAACCGTCAAATAAAATGATGAGACAATAGATTTACATTACTATTTTAGTCAAACTCCTTATTAGTTCTCCCAAATAAATAACTAAAATAAAATTGATTCTTCTCTTTTTATTCTACTTTGCTACTTCCATGTGTGAGCCATTCAGCATTAGCATAGCTATAAAGAGTTAGAAGTTCAAATCATTGAGAGTTTTGGAATACATTTATCATTCATAAGTACCACTCCAAGTACTATGTTGATCATACTAGTAAAGTGCTTGATTGAGGGAGATTGAGGATCCTTAGACACAGACATTACCAAAAATACCATTCCATGTTCAAAGAGGATAGCATAATTTGATGGTTTGGAAACCTATAATATAATGGTAGGAAATAGACAAGATAAATGTTTTTATAAGCAATCGATGATGTAAGCATGCTCCCATAATATGGCACAAATTGCTAACCATGTTGTAATGCAAATACCATACTCGTGGCTGTAAAATTCAGAACATTCCTATTGGATCATGGAAATGTCCAATTGCAAGATGCAATATAACAAGACTGTGTAAGTATCCACTCTATAAACAAAACTACAATCATAACAGCTACAAAAAAGGACCTTTATAGTCATCAATGGTCAATTTTCTCATTTATCAAACAATTAAGATATAGAATAACAAGAAAGCATATATGATGCCCTTTCTAAAAAGACATAATTGCTTATGAATCAATCCACTAATGCCCCCAAAATATGTACCAATTGTTCAAATTAACAACAATCATGTTTCGCTTACCTTCTTAAACATGTTCAAACAAAGCATAAATCCAACAAATATAAATATGTATGTCTGGTCTTATATTGATAAAAAATTAATATAATTGAAATGATGAATTGAATTTGTAATTTACTTAATGAGAATCATAAGATACGGTACCTTTTTACTAGCCATGAATAACACTTTGTCACCTTTCTTGATGGTGCCATCAATAACACGAAAATATACAACCACGCCTCTATAAGTGTCGTAATAGCTATTGAAACATTGCAAAGACAAACCATGAATCAATTTCATGTAAGTTCATATAAACTTGTATTAATCCTCTATATATTATCAAACAAACAGAAGATATTATGACTAGATGTACAGGCATTTTAGACAAAAGAACATAAAAGCCAAAAGAAAATAACAATGAAAACCAAACATCCCTTTTCTTAATGAGGAGGTCAAGGGTGTCATTCTTATTGAACATTGTAACGAACATAAATATATAAAATATATAGATATAAATAAATAATCATTAAATAATAATAATTAATACATCATAATGAAAAGATGTGTCTTATCCAAAAGACATGTCTATTAATGAAAGGGCACCCCTGCGTGGGTATATATGGCCCTCATTGTCATAGTAATCAATCATCTCATATTTTTCATATACATTTATATATATTATTTATTGTCCTTGTGGATATTTTTATATTCCAAGTATTTTGGATATTTACATAGTGAAACAGGTTGGTTCATCACAGTGGTATCAGAGCGTCGTTTTTCTGATCTCAACCTTTGGTTGGTCTCTTTATTAGAGCTAGTCTAATCCAGCCATTGGCCATATATGTGATATCCCTTTCTCAAGAATAGGCCAGCAGGGAGTGACTTAGCACTCTATTTGTTCCCGTAGACTATAGTCAGGCCAAACATGGAACAAGAGGAGAAATAAGGATGAATTAGTGGCTAAACGATGAATTAAGTCAAAAAGCATAGGAAAAGTCACTTAAGCTAAAGTCAACAGAGAAATAGAAGAAAAAGGTGTTAAGGGGGAGACTTAATCAATTAATCACTCACCTTAGGTGGAAAAGTGCCTAGCTTAAGTGATGTCAACGGAAAATTAGATCGGGAAGAGTATAAAGGGAGGAATTCGACCTAATTTCTCCTTATGTTATAATTTGATGTTGAGACAGTTTCCAGAGGAGGAGGAAAACGACCCCCTTGTTGTTTTGTGGATTTCTAAAGGAAACCACTACCACTGATCGGTTTCAGTGTTGAGAGACACACCCTAGCCTATCGGAGATACCATCCAGGTATTTCACCGTGCCATTCAGGAGATCCAGTTTGCAGTGATTGTGCAGCTCAACCAGTGAGGGCGCAAGGCTTAGAGAGGGTTTGTGTAGCTGCATGAGACCAAGGATTATCTTACAGATTCCTCTCGACCCAGTTGATAGCTAGCCAAGACGCTTCTTTTGAGCCACCAATCATCAGTTTCTAACGGTGGAATCTCTCAGAGAGTAGAAGACAGCCAGATAGTGCGCAGCTCTTGAAGGGCATTTGGGGTTCCATGGGGTATTCCGGATCAGATCTGAGGAAACCCTTCCGACCCATTACAGAGGAGACCACGACGATCGTTTCGAGATATACATCATCGGATTTTGCCTGTGGAATCACTAGGGCGCACTCACACAGCCTAGGAGGTGCGCAAACCCCCAGGGGGTGACATCCGAAGCTTCAGAGGTCAGATCTTCAATCCAACAGTTGCTAGGAGCAGCCTAGAGGCCAAGGCGCTCAATTTGGGACAGTTTCTAGTCCATTCAGCCGAGTATAGCCATCAGGGCAAGTTTTCCAGTACCTGCAGCAGTTGTCGTGAGCTTCCGAAACTGCATTTTGTCGATCTATTTGTCCATGCACAGATCTGCCTTCATCTTCTGATCACGGGTATTTCATATTAGTTGCTTTGTATTCCAATGACAATCCATGAGATCTAACTAATGACTATTTTATCTGCTTCGAGCATATTATTGTATTTCTTGCTTTTTCCTCATAATACATATTAGTGAGATGGTGTTGTCCTTTCTTTCACATGCATCATATATATACTGCTAAAACACTAAATGAATGAAACACACATGCGAAAATCACCAAGCATGTTAAAAAATTAACTCAAACGCATCCAGAAACCCCCAGAGTATCAGATCCGAGTGATAAAACAGTAGTTCAGCAGTAGATATCCAGATCAGCTGGATCAGGGATATTTCAGTGGTATCAGAGCCTTCTTCCTGCCAGCCTGTGAAGAAGTGCTTCTCATGACCCCATGACTCTGGGAACATGTGAAGAATACCCAAAGGGTCGAGGACACCGTGGGGACGAGTACATTCAGTACCGCAGAGGTCATAGTAGAGATAGGAGGGATAGGAACCGAAGGGATTACACTCGCTTCCACACTCAGTCAGATACAGAGCCAGAGTTAGAGGACAGAGAGCATATCAGTTCGGACACAGAGGCAGAGATAGAGAGGACTATCTCCGGGAAGCAAGAGAAACCCTAAACAGATGTGTAGAAACCCTAGAAGACATGTCGGCTCAATAAGAGAATTAATCTTTAAGTGTTAACCTCTAAAAGAAGAAGTCGGCCTGGACAGGTGACAAAGAGCACTATAAATAAGAGGGTGCTAGAGCTCATTTGTCACTCTTACTCTCACAACTGCATAAGACTAGTGGTGCACAAGTTTGGAGAGGGAGTGCAGTTGCAGCTGCTGCAACTGGGATTTTGGTTTTTGGTTGGACTTTATCTTGGTTATGGTTTGGACTTTCTGCTTGGTCTTTGGTTATTCTTGCTTGGTGCGCTAGCCTTGGGGAAAGGTGCGCTACCTTGGTTCGCTATTGGTCAGCTTCTAGAATTATTTTGTCTGTCAAGGTTAAGGTGCTCGGGGTGGCCTTTGTGCCTATGGTTGGGTGACAATATTGCTATATTGTCTATGGAAAAATGAGCACATCTCTTTATTTTCTAACACAGGCTACATTGGGTTGTTGCTAAACATGTGTTGCGATATCTCCGGGACACAGTAGATTATGGCTTGTGATACAGGCAGGTTGATGGCGTGAGGCTTCAGGGCTTCACCAATGCTGATTGAACAGGGGGTTCCATTGATCAAAAAAGCACTTCAGGGTGTGCTTTCAGTGTTGGGTCAGTCGTTGTTTCCTAGTTCAGCAAAAGCAAAGATCAGTTGCACTGAGCTCAGTTGAGGCCGAGTATATAGCTGCCATCATGGCTGCCTGCGAGACAATTCGGTTGAGGAAGCTTCTTGTGGGACTTTTTGGTCAGGGCTTGGAGCCCACAGTCATACACTATGACAATCAAAGTTGCATTAAGCTCTCTGAAAATCCAATGTTTCATGACTACTCCAAACACATTGTGATCAAGTACCATCACATCAGAGACTATGTTCAGTGTGGAAAAATAAAATTCCAATACTTACCAACAGGAGAGCAAACAGCAGATATTCTGACCAAGGCATTGCCAAGGTCAAGCTTTGTCTACTTCAGAGATAAACTTGGTGTAGTGCAGAACACCTTCCTCTCTAAGAGAGAGTGTTAGAATTGGAGTTAGAGAGGAAGGGTTCGCTAGATTTGGAGGTGCACAAAATCTGGCAAGGGACCCACAAAGAAGGGCCTAATTTAATTTACTCCTTCTATGCTTAGATGACTTAGGAAAAATTATATTTTTCCTATAGTCATAAGACATTCAATCTGAGCCCTCCATTCAGATCTAATCTCAACCGTTGAGATGTCTGGTGGGCCCAAGTCGATTTTCCAAGCCAGAAATACGGTTTTTGGGCTTATTATGCATAAGTCGACTTGGTGAAGGAGCTTCAACAGCAGAGAGGAGCAAGTTTCAGCTACAGGGGAAGCTTCAGCAGCAGAGAAAGAGGTCGTACAGCCTCCATTTCACTCAGCCAGCCAACTCCACGGTCAGCCAGCAGCCATCAGCCTGTTCTGGGCTGTACAAGAAGGTCGTACAGGCCGTACAGTGCACCCAGCAGCCAGGTCATGAGCAGAGAGAGGACATGTGAGGACTGTGTGTGTTCTGAAGGCAGAAATTTTGCCTCAGAAAGGTTTTTGTACCAGCAGTGGTAAAATTTATGAAGTTCTCCATTGTTGAATAAAAAGAAATCACCAAGCAGAAGACCGGTTTTCCTAGTTGGGTTTTTCTGGGGTCATTTGACCAAAAATCGTTGAGTATTTCTGTGTGAATGCTTTGTGTCTTTGTGTTTATTTTCCACTGCATTAGAGTGTTAAAAAAAATCAGCATGTTCAAATTTTAAAGTTAAAGTTTAGTTCTACTCCTTATTTTTATTAAATCTGCAACTGGGTTCTGATTTTTTATGAGAATTTAACACTACAAGCTCCAAGTGCTTTCATGGCTAGTGATCTATCAGAGCCTTCCTACCAAGCCTCGCTTAGCTAAGAGTGGACTTTCAGAATGCCTTTGCACCTTCCTATCTTAGAGCGGAAATGGTGAAGCATTTATTTTGGGATTGTCCTTTCGCCGGGTCTTGTTGAAAGCATGTTCATACAACTTTGTCCACTATTCGTCAGGGGCGATTACATTGGTGTGCAGTGATGTTGGGTGACTCCGGATCTGTGGTCCAATATTCACTTAGTGGTATTTGGTACCACTTGAGAATTTCAGCATTGTTTGTTCTCTAGAAACTCCGATGTAAATAAGTTTTTGAAAATGAGGTTAGCTCTTTGTTATATATATAATAATATAATTATTATATTATATATTAATAATTATAATATATATATTATAATATATAATAATAATTATAACATATAATTATATATTAATATATTATTGGAATATGAAAAGTCGCACGGAGGGTTACGATAGTCGGGGATGGGTGTTAAATCATGACGGCAGGGGTTGGGACGTGATGCAAAGACCATAAGCGGAGGATGGAAGAAGGGGGTGGATAGAACGGGAGCGTTCGGGGGGACAGGTGACCGGACGCCGGACAGGAGTTGTCAGGTGACGGTGGTTGTCAGGGAAGTCTGCAGGGAGTGTGGTCAGGGGTGGACGGGACGTAAATTACGGATTTTACAAGGGACGAGGTGGCAGGTGTTGGGTAGGGAGGTCTGCAGGGCTGCGGGGGGTCTGTCAAGGCGAGGGTCTGCGGGCAGGGGCGTGGGTTACAGGGGTTATGGGGGACGGGGTTACAGGGCAACGGGGGTTAGAACAGGAATAGGAATAGGGAACTGGTTAGGAATATGAACAAGGTGCGGAAATAGGAACGTAGGGTTGTGTGTGAGGCGGGAAAATGAGACAGGGTTCAGACGAAAACAGGGACAGGGGTGTGAATTTAATAGCGGAAGCTAGATCAGAACGAAGGCTCTGATAACACTGTAACAATTTAGCAGTTATTAATGAGACAGAATATTTCTGAATATTGATATTTGATTGATAAATGATAAAAAGATGATTACAATACCCACGTGACGGTTTGCTAAAAAGCATTAAATGTCACCAGGTGAGGAGGTACATGCCTCTTTGATGAAGAGGTACGTGCCTCTTGATTTAATTATTATTATTATTATTATGTTCGTAACAGTATGTGCTCATCCCTGAATCCCCAAATTGTTGTCAAAAGTCTTAGGTTGGATTCAGGGATGGAAGGAGCTAGGAGCAGCAAAGAAGTTTATTTTTGATATAGCACATACCCTTTTCTAGGTCACCATTTCCTACAGAAATCGAATAGATAACTAAGGATTTTCATAATTTAAAAGGTTCAACTTCGAAAAGCTTTACTTCAAAAAAAGAGAAAGGAATTTCACTATATGACAACCTGTTCACTATAAGTAAAGTCAATACTACAATACCTGTCAAATATAAGAGCCCTCAAAGGCTTTTCAGCATTATCCCGAGGTGGAGGTATTTTCTTCACTATAGCCTCCAAAATTTCATGTATTCCAATGCCTTCCTGGATTCATTAAAGGCAATGAACAATCAATACCTGTATTGTCCAGGAAATTGAGGAAGCTTCCTTTAATACTCTACACATATGTTCAAACATGTGATTCTTTAACAAGGAATAAATAATAAAAGAAACAAAAACCAAAAACTGAACAAGTCTGGACAGGACTAGATCTCTAAATGGAATCAAACCTTAGCCGAGCAGAGAATTGCCTCACTACAGTCCAAACCCACAATCTGCAGACCAAAATTGCAATGAAGCAGCACAAAGTTATCTCTTTATCCTCCAAGCAGGAAAGCAGTTTCTTCTTTAAGACTTTAAACAAAATGGAGGTTGCTACAACCTTTCAGCTCTAATTTCTCAACTAATCCACAGAACACTAACAATTGATTTATAAGATTTCTAGTGTGGAAGTGAAAAGTAAAGGTAGCTAGTGCTAGATGCAGAAAAGCTATCTTTATTAATTAAGCACATATGATTAGAACTTAGACTAGAAATCAATCTACAAAAGAATTTTAAAAAGGGTCTAATCAGCTCACTAAATGCATTTGTGCAATCAAAACCAAGACAAAATATAATACAGTTTTGTCAAATGCACATATCAGAACTTCCAGTAAAACAAACCTCTTCAATTTCTTGGCAAACACGTTGAGGCTCAGCACCTGGAAGATCAATTTTGTTCAAAACCTGTATGCCAATCATGGAAGAATATTTAGCCACACAATAGTCCAGAATCAAACTATAGATCAAGGGAACACAGACATCTCCAAACACATAAGATGATTTTATAAAGTATACTAGAATATTCCATGATGCCTTAATATGGTAGATGCACATTAGCCAAAAGTAAAACTGTGCCGGAGACATAACACTTATCTAATAGGAACTACTGAAAAGTAATCCCTTTCCAGGGAAAAAACATATTTATTTGGGTGCAGGATAGCTTTTGTACATTAAAGGAAAAATACTCTAACAATGTCAATAAAGAATTCAAAATGCGCAAAAAAGGATATTGCAAGATTCTCATAATACCACAGAAATGCAATAGGTTAGTTTTTTATAAAAATGTTATTGCTCAACACATTTAGCAACTGCTTACATGGTACATATATGTGATTTACTCAAGTCTACACATCGGAAAAAACACCGTTTCCTTCCTGTCAATTTTTGCATTTGATTAAGTTTATCTCAGATACCTCACTTCCTATCTCATTCACTGGATGCTGATGAGGACCATGATTAATTATTATTATTGAATCCTATTTCATGTGGCCTCAGTTCCTCCCTGCCAATTTTCAACAAGGCAGGCCATCCTTTCGATCATTGTATTTTCTTATTAAGGCCACAGCCAGACTATAATTTCTCAGTTCGTATGATCCCTCTATTACCATAGTTTGCATGTGTATGTTGCAAAGTGACAGAACTGTCACCAATGCAATCCCAGTGCACAACATCGTAAGTATAGAGGATGATCTTGCTCTTTATGTTGTAATGAATATAAATTACATAAATAATGATTAATAACAATAATAATAAAATAATCTAAAGGACACAACCCTTCACCTTCATGACTAGTCAATGCTTATATAAGTATACCGTCACAAGGTTCATTGTATCTATCACGATTCACAATGTTACATTTATCATCTTGCCAAATTTATCACCAAGGGTCTGGAATATAACTTATAGGCAATGTCAACGAAAATATCGGAAAATATCAGGAAACTTTAAAAAATATAAAAATAATCATTTTTTTTAATTTTTTAAACGATATTACAGATTCCTGAAAAGGTCCAAGGGTGTGCACAGAATATTATGAACACTAACAGAAAATAATTTACTAATTTGTAGCAATTTCTCACACATGCCATGCAGTGTTCCAGCCATTACCAATTACAGCCCTTTGTAACTGATACTGTACTTGTTACGAAGGCAGTGAGAATTTATAATAGGCTGGAAAGCCAGTGTATGAAAGAGAATTTGTAGCTGGCCCCTGTGAATCTGTATAATACTAGATAGCTAAGGAAGGGAGCTGAGGTCTCAGTGTTTTGGTTGTGTTTGTTGTATCAGTGCTGCACTGTATTTTGGGGATAGTAGTAGGGGGTGGTAGTGAGGGTTCAGTCGACCGCTATAAAGCAATCATGACGATAGCATTCTGGGTTCATGTTAACTTTTAATTGGTTTTCCAATAAAACTTAAGTGTCTTCATTTTCTGCCTATTTCTTGAGTTTCTATTTAATGGGTGTAGCAGGGGTAACGTATGAACTCCCTTGAGATCTTGTACACAATAACTTCAAAATCCCAGAGACTGCTTTGTAGTCATCCATGGACATGAATATAATTTTTCCTTTTTTCCTTTCTAAATGCATTGGTTTTGCCTGTAAAAAATGCATTTATTGTTTCATAAACAATATTCTGACTGAAGAGAATATACTTGCAGAAACTCTGCAAATGAAGAATTACAAAATCAAGTGTGTGGGCCTGAAGAGATATTGAATGTATGGTTACAAAGTGAGCACATAAGAGAGCACAAACTGTAATTGCCAGATTGACCCATTAAGCAAACCACATGAGAAAGAACAATCTTGAGAAAACATTCTGTAAGCAACTTATATACTCAACCCACTACCAGCAACACAAAAGATACACTTGAGTACAAGGCTTAGAGCTATCAAAGCCATGCAAACTATAAGTGGGAGTCTTTTCATTTCAACATGTGCCCACTGCACTGGCTTCACAAGGAGACAAGTTAGGGCTGCTTTCCAACTAAAAATATTTCCAGTAGAAGAAGAAAGAATGATCTTACTGGAATAATTTCAAGATTGTTCTCCAAGGCCAAATAAACGTTAGCAAGAGTTTGAGCCTCTACGCCCTGCACAACATATCGAGTGAAGATCAATTCGAACTGCTCAAATCAAGCAAGCATGGATCTTCCTTCTGCATTCTTATGCCTTACCAGAAGAACCAAGCTATCTGAAATGTGTTAGAAAATATTTCATATGGGACTTACCTAGCATGCACATATTTAAGAGATCCCATGTGTATCTGAAAATAAATGTATGTTTTATGTTCTATGGAACTGTTTCGCATTCACTAATGATACAGTACTCATGATTACATGCAATAAAAGTCATAGCATTTAAGGTGTCTGCAGAATGATGTTTATCCCCCGTCATTAATGCAGTAGGCCACAATAAACAAATTAAACGACAATAAAAACAATTATGTTGCTGCCAATGTACTAAAACAAGATCCAAGATATATAGTACCTGAGAAGCATCCACAACAAGAAGAGCTCCCTCACAAGCAGCCAGAGATCGAGAAACCTGGATACAAATTCAAGAAACCATACAAAAATGTTGACAGTTTATTTGAAGATAATGAATGTTTCCAACCTTTCTAGTATTCATTTGTCTTTCAGCTGTTCCATCAAACCACAATACTGAAATGGCAGACATGCCATTAAAAATTTTCAATCAAAAGCTTCTGATTATAAACAACACTAGCAATACATTTAATCAATTTTTAGTTTTGGAATCCTTACCAGCTTTAAAACATTAATCATCATATTTTTGCTTCATTTTATACCTTCCAGATATATCTTTAGCCATCTTTGAGATGTTGAAACTTGAGACTAAGGAGCATTTCATTTTTCACTGCCCCATTATTGTGAGATCCGTGGACAATTCCACTTTCTGTTTAGGGGGTCACAAGCCATTTCCAATTTCTTCTGGCATCCTGACCAGCAATGCCTAGCTCTATACATGCAGGAGGCCCTCAGAATCCTATCCCAGATAGCCTAGCCACCCCCTTGACCAGCTTTCACCTAGAGGATCACTTCCTTCTTTTCAGTGCTCCCATCTACTAGGAGTACCAAGAGACGGATCGTTAGCAATGTGACTCCCAGTTCTAGATCAATGCGGGCCGAGGGGGCTATTCCTACTTCTCAGAGACCCCAATGGCATGGTCATTCCAAATCCCACACTAGCAAAGGCCACCCATGCCTCAACAGCGCGTGACCTCGCCTAGGCAACAACGTTAGGGTGACCCGCTGCTAAGGAGTTTCTTGGGCAAGGCCTCCGATTAGAATATTGTTAGGGGAGCAAATAGCAGATCCTAATATGCTTGCATTAATTGTATTAAAAAATTTAGGTCCACTTTTGTTAGCTTTTGGGGTTACTACAAAAGTGTTTTCACCTTGCTAGAAGAGCACTAGCTCTCCTAGCCCCTTAACAATGCTTCATGGGCATATGGATGGCTCAGTTTGGATGGATTTTGGACCTTGGCTAGAGTGTTGGCATGGCGCCCTTACCTAGGAGGTTGTTACCTTGAATGGCATGTTGACTAACCCATTGG
>ML871897.1:0-14618 GCA_009831015.1 Picea engelmannii
CCTGGTTACTAACCTAGGGTCTTTATCAATATATGTCCCAGACCACATATCCCAGGAGTGCACTGGGTGCCCTAGATCTCGTCTAGGGTCTTAGCCATCCTCCAGGAGAATGGCTCTCGCTGCTGCATGTAAATTTAACAATTGGCCTAGTCCTGAAGGGTCTTGCTCCATGAGGTAATGAGTCTAGGTATCATGGTATGTATCACTCCGATATTTGAAGCACTTGAACATGTTGTATTGAATCCTTCTTCATTTCATGACGTTTGCTTGGAAATTGTGCTCTTTGCCTTGTTTAAACTTGGGAGGGTGACACGGTGCCCTAGTAAGTTGATTTCCCTTTAGGATGGGTTGCTACTGGGTGGATCTTTGAAGAGTCATCGTTTGTTCCCTCCATACTTACCACTTTCCATCTTTATTCCTTCCATCTCCACATCTTTTGGGCATTGGGATAGGCTACACTAAGAAGGGTTGTACCTTACCTCGTGGGAAGAAGGGGCTAAAGGCCCAAAGGGGAAAAAGTAGCTGGCAGGAGTTAAAAGCCATTTTGAAACCTTCAAGATGCTTCGCCCAGGGATCCCCGAGAAAGCAATGAAAAGCTTCTCAGTAAGAAAAGGGGACCCACAAGATAACATGAACACTCAAGGTATTAGTTGATGGATAGGAGGTCTTATCACGAGTCGACCTATTATGACCATGAAAATGTAGCGGTATGACATTCCTATCTGGTCACCAAGCCAGGGTAGTGACTCTTAGTTGCATAGCCAAGAGAAAGGGGATCTCATCACGAGTCGGCCTTCTCATTTCGGTGAAATGTTTTGTGGATGACATTGTCACCTCCGATCACCAAGACAAGACAGTGGCCTTCAACTATTCCCTTGTAGCACAAAAGAAAAGATCAAAAGAAAGAAAGCTAAGAAAGAATAAATGGCAATGAAAGGGTTAGGAAACAATTGCATTCATGACAAGGTGTAGCTCAACCTCCACAAAGGCACCCACAGGTAAGACTCTACATTTCCCTATTATCACATGCACCCCATGCCCAAAGGTCTACCCCATGCCACTGCATACACTTACATGACTTGGATTAGGCTCCACCTGGGAAACACCCTAGACTTAAGGGGGATTAACCCAATAGGACATCTTGAGACCCTTCCCAAACCTAAATTTGGCAAGTTGTATAACGTCTTTGAATATTTGTTTGGTTTAGGGGGGTTTGGTGCACATGTTCAGGTGGTTTGATTAATGGATGTGATTTACTTGCTATGATACTCGTGACTCATGAAGCCTTGGAGTGCGTACCTATTTGTCTTTGCAGGACCTTGTCCAGTGGACAGGTATTCATGACGAGATGACCAGTTCGGACCTTCATGAGGGCTTGAAGCACAGGGATGGATGTTGAGACCCCCAACTTGGGGCATGACAGCGATGACCAACTTGTGTGATACAAGAAGAGGTCGTTACCTTTGGAGGCACTCTAGCAGGCCTTGGGGGGGATTCTGCCCTCCATGCACCAAGACGCTACCCTTTGGAGGCTGAGACGTCATCCTTCTAGTCCAGAACGGCAAGGTTCCTTGAAGATGACGGTAACACGTGTGGACAAAGATTGAGGCCTTTGGAGGCCTAGTGTCATGTTCTTGCAGCCTAACGTCCCATACCTCATTTCTTCCCCTTGGGTGAAGCATGGGGTCTTCTTGAGTTATCTGACATCTTCTCAGTCTTCAGGGAGTACTGATTGTGTTAATGAGGATGAAGATGAGACATCATCTACATATGCCAATCCACTCCAGAGATGGATAGATCGGGCTTGTGGCTTTACTTGCAGGCACGAGTTCCAGGACGATCGATATTGTGGCTTTGCTTGGAAGCAAGAATTCCAGGACGATCGAGATTGCGGTTTCTCTTTTCAGCAGGATTTCTTCCCTCCCACCCATCTCCATGAGTTTTATTTCATGATTGATTATATGTTTATTTATGCTCATGATTACTATGTGTTGGACTTATCTTTGTTGTTTCACATGATTAAGCACAAGGGGAAATGTCTTCATCCGTTGGTCAGGTGGTTGCACTGGTTGTACGATTTCACCTGACACCTTCGGGACTTTATCTTCAGGGTCCCAGGACCCCAGGTAAGTAGGTAAGTCATCTTGCTTTCTTGAATCTTGCATTTTGTTTGTTCATATTAGTTTAGTTGCATTTCATTTTCATTTTTCTCTACTTGCATTATTGATTTCATCATCATATATGTATACTTAGTTGGAAATTTTGTCAAAATTTTCTTTTTCTAGCTTAGTTGGTTTTGATTATGACCATATGAGAACAAGGATGACTAGGCCATCCTGCACTTGACAGTTTGATATTTCCTTGCAGGCACAGGTCTACCAGGAGATGTTGCGGTTCTCATGCACTCTACGGTGAGCACATGTCCCCAAGTAGGAGCTAGATGTTATACCCATCTTGTGGATAACTAAAGAGATTATGTCTCGAGGCCCTCAGGTTGCAGATATGTAGTGCCGAGAGACCACATGACCAGCAATATCCTTTTGCACAGCTAGAGACCTACATTGCCACCACAATGACCCCACACTTGGTCATCATCCACACTAGCTTGCCACCACAGGTCACTTGGGTCTTGCCCCGTGCAGTACAAGGCAGGTATGATGGTGGGTATCATTTTGATATTTGAGGCATTCTAGCTTGTGTATCAGAGGATATTTTTCATTATGAGACATTTGCTTTGGAAACTATTCCTTTTACCTCATTTAAATGTTGGTGGTTGGCTTGGGGCAGTCAAGTAGATGGTCACCCTTAGAATGGGGTGTTTCTGGGAGCTTCTTTTGATGAGTCATCGTGCCACTCCCAACCATACTTACCACTTTCCATCATTATTTCCCCTTGTTAGTAACATTACTCGTCTTCGGCATAGGGATATCCAGGTCTGCAAGTTGCATGGGAAGCGCCCGAGCGCATCGCGGAAAAGTCTCATTTCAAGCTTCCAAGCAAGTAAGCGGGCGAGATTATATTGTCGACGGTCCAGATTCATCCAAGGGAGCAGATCAACAATTGGCGGGAAATCGCGGCTAGCGGAGGCGCGCCAAGATTAGCTCATTGGATAGCGCCCATTGGGTATGCAGGAGAGGATGGCAGCCGTCCATCCAAAGGACGCGTGGCGTGAGATCTAGTCGTGTCGGTGTTTCGGCATTCGGGAGTTCAAAGGGTGAGAGTTCCATGTCATTCTGCATCTCGAAACCCCGAACCCTGAAAGCGATGAAAGCACTCAAAGTCGGGCCCGCAGTATCGAGAAGCAATCTCAGCCGTCCATCCAGTCGTCCATCCAAAGGGGACACCTGGCGCGCGCGATTAGGCTCCTCACCATTTCGCCCATCGCAATTTCGAAGCACAAGGAGCGGCTCCCTCATATCCCCGATGCGCGAAGTGACAAAAGCATCCGGGACCCAGGCCCACAGGATCGCCGAATGAGTTCTGCACCATCAGATCTAAGAAGGACGCGTGGCACCCAATTAAGCCATCTCGGCGTTTCGCTCATCGCGACTATGATAAGCAAGGATCGGCTCCTTCCTGTTCGCGAACGCCGAAAGCGCCTTAGAGAATAAACGCAGGGTCACAGCCCGTGGTCACTTGGGATAAAGGGAGTTGTGCAAAAGAGGGCCAAAGGCGTCAGGTCTAGTCGTCGATAGGTTCATCGCGATCCCCAGGTGCCATCTAATATGACTTCAATCCTGGCTTTCTCTTGGAGTAAATGAAGGTGAGAAGGGGTGGTTGAAACCTCTCCTCATGCATTAAGTATAAGGTATGGAGGGTCTAGCAAGCGGGCTACTCGAGAGGGTCCTGTGTACCCATTTTCCCAAAGAAGCCATGCCGAGTCCTCGACTAACCAAAGGAGGTCTGCACACGCTAACTCGGCATTTAATAGCTCAGCTACTCCCCTTGCAGGAGCCATGCGCAGTTAACATGGCGTCTGACGAAGAATATCCGTCCGAATTCGGCTGAAGGGACACTATGCCTCGGGTGACTGAGTACGCCTCTGTTAGGCGAATTTTTCTGAGTATATAGACTCAGCCTTTGTATTTTGTAATCTATCGATGGTAGAGCGAAGCTCCCGACTGTAAAGTTTTAATAGACATTCTAGCTTTCTGGTTATGCATCTGTATGTAAGATTTCTTGTTTTATGATAGACGGTCTTTCTTACTCCATCTAATTTTCACCTCATGCTGAGAGAGTTCGTGAACAACCGATTCATGCAAATTATTGCAATCATGTTATGATAAAGGATTTATTGTCGCATTGTTGTATTCTCTGGTGTTTTGCGTTTGAATGTAAGAAGATCTTGCGTTTAGATGCCTTCTCCTACAGTCTGTTAGAAACCTGATGTTTACGACAGACCTCTGCATCTCTCTGATACAAGTCTTCCTCCTACTCACCCTTACTACAACTCACTGTCTGAAGTTTGATTAAGACCTCACCTGCCCACGCCTACCTGGCCTAGTTTCGAAGTTAGAACAGTATGGCGTTGAGTTAGCTTCCATTTGATCACCTCTTTTATAAACAAATCGTGACATAAACTGATGGGCGTCGGGCTCTGCCCCTAGCTGCAATCCAGGGGTGACTTCTGACGCTAACATTTCTGGCGCCGTTGCCGGGGACGAAGTTGAAAATTCTCCCCGGGATTGAACGACATTGAGCCTCTGATTCTGAAGGTGCATCAGGTATCAGAGCCTTTGAAGATTGCTACTGTGCACCTTGCGACTCCATTGTGGCAAACCTGTCGTGATAATTGTGGCTTTCAAAGGCAGACACACGCGGTCTCATCCACAATTGCCTTTGGCTACACCTGAAACTGACCCAGAGGTGGTTCTCAGGAAAGGAAAGGCCCCTGAAGAAGAAGCTTCCATTGCCGAACCAGGTAATCCGCCATCTCCTGTTGTAGGAACTCCATTTTCTCCTCCTCAGTTTCTTAACAGACCTCTTTCTGAGGTTTCTCGTTTCCTGAATTTCGGGAGTGTTCCTGCTGAGTTTTCCCCTCCTGGTCTGGGATTGGGGGGAGAAACCCTTGTCACTCCCCTCTCCTTTGAAGCTGTACTTTGGCGTAGACCCAGGACTGTTGAAGATTGCCCCACTCTTGTACAAAAAGGAGCATTTGCTGACTTGAGCTCGTTAGCCTTCTCCTTAAATCCCCTTTTGTTTCACGTTCCACTTCGGAACTCATTCCAAGTAGCCCCTTCACGAACTCCTTCTCCTCCAAGTTCTCCTCCACCTAACATTCCTATGGCTGGTGCTAATCCCCCTCTAAATAGAATGGATGCCATAGTTGCTGCTAGATATGCTCCCTTAATCCTACCCCATCCTATGAATCCTCTCCCTGCTGGAGATTACTTGAAATATATGCCCAAGTTCACTGGGGAAGGGGACATAACTGCGGAAGAGCACCTGGCTGCTTTCTACAGTTATGCAGACAACCTGAATATTGAAAATGAAGATGTCTGGATGAGAGTCTTCGTCCAGAGCCTGGATGGCGAGGTGAGGAAATGGTTTAGAGGATTGGCCCCCGGATCTATTGCTGGGATCGAAGCCCTGGATAGTGCTTTCCTGAGACAGTGGGGAGATAAGAAGGATTTCATGTATTACATGACAGAGTTCGGGTCTTTGAGGAAGATGGAAGGAGAGTCTGTCTCTGACTTCTCCAAAAGATTCAATAAAATGTATAATAAAATTCCTGCCGAAATAAAACCCTCAGAAGCCTCGGCCAAGATTTCTTATGCTAGCACCTTTGGCCCCGACTTCTGTCTTTTATTGAGAGAAAGAAGAGCCACCTCCTTAGCCCAAATGCAAGATGCAACCATAGAGGTGGAATCTAATGTATTAGCAACTGATAGACTGAGGAACAAGGCCGACGCAGACAGAAGAAAGGGAAGATCTGAAACCTCAACTTCCGACCCATCATTGCCCTACCCTCAAGTGGATGAACTGACCAAGATGGTGAAGTCTCTGTCTACAAAGATGGAGAGAATGAAGGTGGAAGGGAGGCAAGCATACAAGGGCCTTCAAAACATCGAAAACAAAGGAGGTTTAGGAGGCCAAACAATATTACTTCCTCAACTGTGCAAAGAGAGAAGGGAAGAGACAGAGAAGACCAGAAAGTTCAGGCCCCTTTCCAAAACAATTTTATGACCGAGGAAGAAGAAGGGGAAACAGGAGAGCTTGATCCTGAAATCCATTGCTTCGAAGACACTCCTCCTTTTCCTCATCTGACTCAATCAGCATACGAGGAGTCTCTCATGGACAGTCAGCTAAATGAACTGAGCAAGGGAGACAAGACTAGTGGCACCCAGGGCAGGTATGACCTGAGGTCTAAGAAAAAGACAGTAGCACCTGATGTTCCTGAGCAGTCCACTAGAACAGAGAGGCCTGCTAATGAAGTAGCGAACAATCACAGAGGTAAGAAGCCCCGACCCCTCTCTCCCATAGTCTAGAGTCATGTTCCCAAAATAAGAGAAATTCCAAAGCTTACATCTTCTTTTAATTTCGAGCATGAAATCCAAAAGATCAGAATCCCTGTGCCCCTAACCGAATTGATTAAACATGAAGGGTTCAAGAAACGCTTCTCCGAGCTTTTACAGTCTGAGATCTCATGCCTTCCCACAGACTCCATCAATTTGCAAGATGAAAAGCCTGCAGTTATTCTAGGTCCTATGGTAGAAGACAGGAATGACTCATCCCCTCCCTTCTACACTTCCTTGAACATACATGACAAGGTACTGCACAACTGCTTGATGGATTCGGGGGCTTCTCACAACCTCATGCCCAAAACTGTCATGGAAGAATTAGGGTTAGAAGTCACCCGAGCCTATCATGACCTCTATTCCTTTGACTCCAGGAAAGTTCAATGTCTCGGAGTTATCAAAGACCTGGTCGTGACCTTTTTTCAGTTGCCCATGAAAAGTGTGGTCATGGATATTGTAGTGGCTGATGTCCCCCCCAAGTTCGGTATGTTGTTGTCAAGATCTTGGATAAAAAGACTGGGGGGAACTTTGCAGATGGACCTCACATATGCTACTATCCCAATATTTGGAGGAGAACATAGGAGGCTATATAGAGAAGCCCAGTTGGCCTATATAATCAGTGATGAAGCTAATCCCACCAACCATCCCATTTTTGCCTTGGACACTGATTTAGGTTCCAGTTTATTACAACTCACTAATGCACCCGAGCCTCCTCTTAAACTCAGAAAGCATCCCACCACTCCTCATGAATTTCCTCCCTCCATCACCCCCATCTGGAAAATGTTTTTTGATGGAGCCTGTTCCAGGGAAGGCACTGGTGCTGGGGTGTTTTTTGTGTCACCTTCTCAAGAGACCATATCTCTGTCATACAAACTAGAATTTGAATCTACCAACAATGTGGCAGAGTATGAAGCCCTTGTTCAAGGATTAAGAGCTGCAAGGGAAATGGGAATTAAAGAGATAGCAATATTTGGAGATGTTGAGTTGATTATCCAGCAAGTCAGAAATGCCTATCGGGCTAATAATCCCCGGCTCGGAAATTACAGAAATGAGGTATGGGACCTGATTGATAGTTTCTTCCTGGCTTTTAACATATCTTTCATTCCGAGGGGGGAAAATACTCCAGCCGATTCTTTAGCTGTCTCAGTTAATTTGCTCAAAGTTCCTCTGCCGCCTATGGTCAAATCTGATGTTGAAATAAAATATAGGCCCTTTGTACCGGACAATGTCAAGCATTGGAGGGTATTCGAAGATGATCTGGAAATCGAAAAATTCCTCCAATCCGTTGATGAATTTTCTGCGTTGCACATTGATCAGGATCCTGACACGTAAGGTGACCCTCACCCTGAGGTGTTTTTAAATAAAATTGCTAACCACCAGATTATTCAGCTACCTAGCAATCACATTCTGAGGGGACTAATTCCCTTAGAAAGATTGTTCGATGGGAATGATGTGGCAGTAAAGGGTAGGGTTTCAGATGGAGATGCTGACACAGCCGAGTACAACATTGGCACACCAGAGGAGCCTAAGTTTGTCAAGCTGTCAAGGAGTTTGACCACAGAACAGAGGGCCGAATATACTAAGTTGTTGAGGGAATTTGTTGATGTGTTTGCATGGACCTACGAAGACCTCAAGACGTATGACACATCCGTCATTGAACACAAGATCCCACTGAAGGAAGAGGCTAAGCCATTTAGGCAGAAGCTAAGACAGATAAATCCCATGTTGTTGCCTGTCATGGAGAAAGAAGTGAAGAAGTTGTTAGAGGCCCAAATCATTGTCCCCTCGAGATATTCCGAATGGGTGGCTAACTTGGTTCCGGTAAGGAAGAAAAGTGGAGAAATCAGGCTTTGTGTAGATTTCAGGAACCTGAACAGGAACTCAAAGAAGGATAATTATTCCCTACCCAACATGGAACACATATTGCAGAGGGTAACTGGTGCATCCAGGATATCCATGATCGATGGGTTTTCTGGCTATAATCAGATATCGTTCATGCCTGAGGACAGGGAAAAGACAGCCTTCACCACCCCTTGGGGCACATTCATGTACGCCAAAATGCCGTTTGGACTAATGAATGCAGGAGCAACATTTCAGCGAGCCATGGATATAGCCTTCATCAGGGAAAAAGACCACTTTGTAGTGATCTACCTGGATGATATCACAGTCTTCTCCAGGTCCGATAAAGAGCACTGCCATCACTTAAGGAAAGTTTTCTCGAAACGCCGGAGGTTTGGTCTTTCCCTAAATCCCAAGAAATCCTTGTTTGCTATGATGGAGGGGAAGCTATTAGGCCATATAGTATCAGCAAAAGGAGTGAGGATTGATCCTAGCAGAGTGGAGGCAATTCAGACCCTGTCACTTCCCAGATCTAAGAAGGAAGTTCAGGCCTTTTTGGGGAAGATTAATTTCCTGAGGAGATTCGTCTCGAATTTCGCTGAGCTGGTGCAACACATCACAGCCATGCTCAAGAAAGGAAACGAAGTGAAATGGACCGCTGAACCCAGGGAATCTTTTGTCCAAATAAAGAGGGCGTTGACTGAGGCACCTGTGTTGATCAGTCCCGATTATTCCAAAGATTTCCTAATCTTCTCTTTCGCTTCTTTTGATACAATAGCAGCGGTCTTGTTGCAGAAAAACGAGGAAGGGCGAGAGCGACCCATCGCCTTCTTCAGCAAGGCATTAAGAAATGCAGAGGTCAGGTATGAAATCATGGAGAAACAGGCCTATGCCTTAGTGAAAGCTCTCAAAGCCTTCAGAGTCTATGTCTTGCACTCAAAAGTGACCGCATATGTTCCTTTAGCCTCTGTGAAGGACATCCTTATCCAACCCGACATTGATGGGAAGAGGAGTAAATGGTTAGCCAAAATCCTGGAATTTGACTTGGAAATAAGGCCTACCAAATTGATCAAAGGTCAAGGCTTAGCCACGTTGTTGGCTGAAGCTAATCGCAAAGCTTTGGGGGTAGATTTCATCAATGCACGTTCAGAAGATCAGCAGAATCAGTTGTCCAACGTAGACCCTCAAACAGAACCCTTGTTGTCTCGATGTCCTTGGTATAAGGATGTCATATATTTTCTGCAGGAGTTGCGGCCTCCAAATGGCCTGCAAAGACACAAAGCAAGAGCTCTGAATCTCAAGGCAGTCAGATATTGCCTTATCGATCAGGTTTTATACTGGAAAGACCTCCTGGGGGTGCTTTTAAAATGCATGGATCCACAAGAGGCTGACAGGATCATGGTTGAATTTCACAGCGGCCTATGTGGAGGGCACCATTTCTGGAAGACCACAGCCCACAAAATTCTCAAAGCTGGGTACTACTGGCCCACCTTGTTCGCTGATGTCCATAAAGGAGTTAGAGCCTGTATCCCATGCCAAAGATTTTCAGGAAAGCAACAGCTCAAGTCCCTGCCTTTAAAGCCTATAGCTGTTTCGGGACCTTTCCAGCGATGGGGCCTAGATTTTATTGGAGAAATCCACCCTACTTCCAGCGGGCAGCACAGATGGATCCTGACTGCCACAGATTTCTTTACTAAGTGGATTGAAGCTATCCCTACCAGGAGTGCTTCTCACAAGGTAATCAATGGATTCCTGGAAGACCTCATCGTAAGGTTCGGCTGCCCAAGAAAGATTGTTACTGATAACGCAGCCTCTTTCAAGGCTGAGCCGTTAGTCAAGTTCTGTGAACAATTTGGGATCAAGTTGATTCACTCCACCCCATACTATCCCCAGGGCAATGGTTTAGCAGAAACCTCCAACAAAAGCCTGATAAGGATCATCATGGAAGAAAATTTTGCAGATGGAAAGGGAAAGAGCTGCTAATAAAGCCGTTGAGGAGCTGATGAACCAAATAAAAGAGTTATTGCATGAATCTGTCGAAGACCAAGCCCTCACAAATGAAGAGGTGCTTGAAGAACATGCTTATGAAGAAAGCTTCCAAGAAGATCCCGATGAAGCTTATCACGTTGAAGATTCTGAAGAGGCATTTAATGAAGATGAAGTCCTTTCACTTAATGAAGACATCCAAGCCGCTATTCCTCCTACACGTCAAGAGGAGAACACTGAGTTATGACCCTTTCGAGGATCTTGATGACAGCATGTTCCATGATCCTAGAAGTGAAGGAGCACTAGAAGATCCCTTAGGTACAATTGGTCATCATATCGACACTTTCATACAGACTAGAGAACGTGGATGGGACATGAGCCTTTTCACCTTTGACAAAGACTCCACCTACGATGTTGAGGGTAGCCCTCAAACAAAGGATTGGTCTCCATGCATATATGACTCGGATGTTTGGGATGGTGATGGTGGTATGATCGCGGATTTGTTCGATCCATTTGAGGGTGACTTGTCACAACATCTTCAAGGTGATTTCCAGTCATCCCTCGGGAGTTTTGATGCATATACTTTCGAGGATGCATATTTGTTCTATGAGGATTTTCGGCCATCTTCACCCTTGATTTTGGACGAGTACCAAGACATAGCCATCCCGGAGCAATCAGAGGTTCACTCTACGAAGCGGAAGTTTTGTCATCTTGGAGATTCTCACAAGGATTCACAGACGAAGAGGCAGCGTTTTTCTTCCTCTAGACCTGAACCTGTCCCATATCTCATTTCTTCCCCTTGGGTGAAGCATGGGGTCTTCTTGAGTTATCTCACATCTTCTCAGTCTTCAAGGAGCACCAATTGTGTTGATAAGGATGAAGATTAGCCATCATCTACATATGCCAATCCACTCCAGAGATGGATAGATCGGGCTTGTGGCTTTGCTTGCAGGCAGGAGTTCTAGGACGATCAAGATTGTGGTTTCTCTTTTCAGCAGGATTTCCTCCCTCCCACCCATCTCCATGAGTTTTATTTCATGATTGATTATATGTTTATTTATGCTCATGATTACTATGTGTTGGACTTATCTTTGTTGTTTCACATGATTAACCATAGGGGGTAATGTCTTCGTCCATTGATAAGGTGGTTGCACTAGTTGTACGATTTCACATGACACTTTCGGTACTTGATATTCAGGGTCCCAGGACCCCAAGTAAGTAGGTAAGTCATCATGCTTTCTTGCATTTTGTTTGCTCATATTAGTTTAGTTGCATTTCATTTTCATTTTTCTCTACTTGCATTATTGATTTCATCATCATATATGTAAACTTAGCTGGAAATTTTGTCAAAATTTCCTTTTTCTAGCTTAGTTGGTTTTGATTATGACCATATGAGAACAGGGATGACTAGGCCATCCTGCACTTGATAGTTTGATGTTTCATTGCAGGCACAGGTCTACCAGGAGATGTTGCAGTTCCCATGCACTCTACGATGAGCACATGTCCCCAAGTAGGAGCTAGATGTTATCCCCATTTTGTGGATAACTAAGGAGATTATGTCTCAAGGCCCTCAGGTTGTAGATATGGAGTGCCGAGAGACCACATGACTAGCAGTATCATTTTGCACAACTAGAGACCCACATCGCCACCACAGTGACCCAACACTTGGTCATCATCCACACTAGCTTGCCACCACAGGTCACTTGGGTTTTGCCCCATGCGGTACAAGTCAGTTATGATGGTGGTATCATTTTAATATTTTAGGCATTCTAGCTTGTGTATCAGAGGTTATTTTTCATTATGAGACATTTGCTTTGGAAACTATTTTTACCATGTTTAAATGTTGGTGGTTAGCTTGGGGAACTCAAGTAGATGGTCACCCTTAGGATGGGGTGTTTCTAGGAGCTTCCTTTGATGAATCATCGTGCCACTCTCGACCATACTTACCACTTTCCATATTTCCCCTCATGACATCATCTCTTGGGATTTTGGGGTAGACTGACCCTAGAAGGGACCATTCCTCATTTCATGGGAAGAAGGGGTTGAAGGCCCAGAGGGGAGTTAGCTGGAAAAAGATAAAAGCCTAATGAAAGAACCTTCCATATGCTTCGCCCAGGGGATCCCGAGAAAGCAATGAAAAGCTTCTCCTCAAGAAAATAAGGACCCCGTGAAAAGAATAAATAAAGACACTTAAAGGATCAATTGAGGATAGGAGGTCTCATCACAAGCCAGTCTATCACGTCCATGGGTATCTAACGGTATGACATTACCATTTCTGACCATCACACCAGGGTAATGGCTCTCAATTGCATGGCTGAGGGAAAGGGGGTCTCATCACAAGCCAGCCTTCTCGTCTACGTGAAAGTACTTGAAAGAAAATACAAAGAAAGAAAGATAAAAGGCAATTGATGGACTTGGAAAAAATGCATTATGGACGAAGGTGTGGCACACCCTCCACAAAGGCTCCCATAAATGAGGTATTATGAACCCTTGCATATCATGAACCCCATGCCCATTGAGTACTTCCCCCATCCATTCCACTTCATTCACATGACTCAGATGGGGTTGTTCCTAGACTTAGGGATTTTGATCCATTGAAAAGAGTACCATGCCAACCCTCCCACAACCAAACTTGGAAAAACATCTAGTTTCTTAAGTACATGTTTGTATGATGTACTCCTTGTAGGGGAGTTAGCTGGAAAAAGATAAAAGCCTAATGAAAGAACCTTCCATATGCTTTGCCCAGGGGATCCCGAGAAAGCAATGAAAAGCTTCTCCACAAGAAAATAAGGACCCCGTGAAAAGAATAAATAAAGATGCTTAAAGGATCAATTGAGGATAGGGGATCTCATCACGAGCCAGTCTATCACGTCCATGGGTATCTAACGGTATGACATTACCATTTCTCGCCATCACACCAGGGTAATGGCTCTCAATTGCATGGTTGAGGGAAAGGGGGTCTCATCACAAGCCAGCCTTCTCGTCTACGTGAAAGTACTTGAAAGAAAATACAAAGAAAGAAAGATAAAAGGCAATTGATGGGCTTGGAAAAAATGCATTATGGACGAAGGTGTGGCACACCCTCCACAAAGGCACCCATAAATGAGATATTATGAACCCTTGCATATCATGAACCCCATGCCCATTGAGTACTTCCCCCATCCATTCCACTTCATTCACATGACTCAGATAGGGTTGTTCCTAGACTTAAGGATTTTGATCCATTGAAAAGAGTACCATGCCAACCCTCCCACAACCAAACTTGGAAAAATGTCTAGTTTCTTAAGTACATGTTTGTATGATGTACTCCTTGTATACAGTCTTTAATGGCTCTTTTATTAACTTCATTCACCCATCATGATGCTTTGACTTGAGATCCTTGGAGGGCGTATCCGTTTGTCTTGCAGGTACAAGTTGGTGCCCAGTTTTTGAAGAACAAGCCTAACTTGGGCTTCCATGAGGACAAGCAACCCACAAGTTGGATGACATAGGCCCACATGCCAAACGACAGAGAGATGCTTTCGGAGGCCTAGGAGACAGCTGGATAGACATAGCCCACCCTTTGCATGCCAAACGACTTGCCCAGAAGGGGTAAAACGTCACTCCCTAGGGGCTTTGTTATCCCCGTTTTCTAGGGATAACTAGGAGATCATGTCTCGAGGCCCACAGGTCCTAGACATGGAGTACCGAGAGCAGGATTGACCTGAGCATGGCCCTGGAGGGCCCATCTTTCTTCTTCTTCGCCAGACTTGTCCTGTCAGCAGCAGCAGCTTCCATCACCATCAGCTTGGACTTGCATCAGAGAAGACTATTGCTCCATGAGGTAATTGGTCCAGGTATCATGGTATGTGTCATGTTTGATCATTATAACTTTCTTATATATGCATCGGGTTCCTTACATTTCTGATAACTGCTTGGATCTTACACTAACCCACTTGACCATTGTTGGGGAGATTAACGGGATGCCCTAGCAAGCTGATATCCATGGGTTTTGGTTAGCCACCAGGGGGGATTTGCAGAGCCATCGTCCGCTCCCACCATACTATCACTTTACATCTTATCTCCCATACATCCATCCCATTCCCCTAGTCCGAGCATTAGGATGACCTACTTGAGGGGTTACACTTCGTCTTGTGGGAAGAAGGGGCTAAAGGCCCAGGGGGTAAAAGCAGCTGGTAAAAGATAAAAGCCATAGGAAATAAAACCTAGAGATGCTTCGCCCAAGGATCCCCGAGAAGGCAATAAAAGGCCTCTCGATAAGAAACAAAAGGGACC